>JANZLX010000008.1:32361122-32373970 GCA_025531955.1 Erythroxylum orinocense | reverse complement strand
ATGACCCTAATTAAGCCTTGAATGGGTCTTAAAGTGAACCTAGAATGATCCTTGGTTTATGGGACTAATGTATGATAAGTTTGAAGTGAAATTGAAGGTTAAAACTTAGTCAACGAATGGATGAAATGAAAGTATCAAATGCTTGAGTAGTTTGGGAATGAAAATGTTTATATACTTGTAATGATGTTCACGGAAGTTGAGTAAATTGTGTTAAGTGATTGATTATGAAAGAGAATTGGCTATTATGAGCTCATATGAGGTTCGAAAAGAGATGACGGGAAATTGAGTGAGATATAAAGTGATCAAATGTTCTTGAGATGTAAGCTTATGATAAGCTAGATACATACAAAGGGTAAAGCTTGAATGGATAATGTAAAGTGATCTTATGAAAATGAAGTATAAGTCTAAATTCAATTAGACAATTTGAATCATGATTTGAGAATGGGCAAAAGGGTGTGAATGTAAAGCATATACCTGGGGATTGTCATTGAGCATGCATCATACATTACATATATACATGTGTGAAAACTGAATGGTTATATGAATGTACTTTTATTAATGTGTGTGCAAACTGTGTTTCGCATATGATTGATACAGGATAGAACGTCCACAGCCAAACGTTTCTGGATCATGAAAGCAAATGCTAATCTGGAGCATACTGTGAGTAGACCTAGATGGTTTCAATCCTTTGGGTGTTTTGTTTGACTTTTCGGTATTGATTGTTTCGGAATGATTGTGTGAATGTGTTTGCTTATGTTGGGCTCCGGACAGGAGGTCCGATGATTGTGTTATTTGATTTGGATATTGAAGTGCTACTTGAATGTGATTTGGATGAACTAAGTGCACATAATTTGATGATAAATGTGTTTTGAATGGGGCAATTGCACTTATATGATGAATGCCGAACTACGGTCCAATGTTATGGGAATGAGATCGAATGGGAACATACAAATATGATTGATGCATTCCATTGCATGAATGCATGAAATATAATGGCAGTTGTGACCGGAGTTGCCCACGATCAGAGCTTAAAGCTCAACGAGTGAAAATGAGCCTCAGGCTCAACGTTTAATGAGCCCTATATGGGACAGTTATCAATGAGCCCTATATGGGACAATTTAGGCACTCGGTCACAACAAAGTAACAAATGAAAAGTGGGTCTCATGTGCACTATATATGCATTATATGAGTGATTAAATTGTATTGAATGTGAAGTGTGAAATGTGTATGATGTGAATTATATGTTACGTGATTGGATGAGCCATAGAAGATGGTCACTCATCGAGTTCGCAAAACTCAGCCAAAATTTGCAAATATTTTTCAGGATTTGAAGAGTACCCTGTTAGACAAACGGGAGTATACCTACTACATGCAAGTAAGGGATAGAGGTCGGGATCATTCGCGTCTGCATTGTATTTTTTTTCTTTTTCGTATTGAATTGTATAATTTATCCAAATTATGTATTCCGAAAGTATTGTACAATGTTTATATGAATGATGTTGTATTGTAAAGACGTTATGATTAAAATGTTTTGTTTTTGTAAAGGGCCTAAATGGCTATTGAAATTTTTTTATTGTAGTGTGTGAATGAAAAAGTTTAAAAGTGGGCCCAAATTGATTATTGACTTCTGCATGTGTTTGAATGTATTAGAAAAAGGGTTATACTGAGTTTTGACTATTCAGTCCGCTAGCATGCCACCCTCGTGGGACATGAATTCAGATATCACCCACGATGTCGGGTTCGCGTCCTGCGGGAGTAGGGTGTTACATTAAATAGGTTAACTACTCTAACATGTTACCTCAAGGTTCATTTTTAACAATTTTGATGATAACCTTATAATATTTCAAAATTCAAATTTGATTTATATCCTTATATATAAACAACAGTATAATTATTAAAAGGAAATAAAACAATGGAGTAATTTCTTTCTTTCTTATAGGAACCTTCTTTATCAACTTCCTTATTAAAAAATGATTTATCTAAAAGGATCCTACTTATTATGAAGGTCATATATTAGTCGCGTAATTACTTGAAGTTTTTTGGAAAAGATGACATCGAAGTTATTCGGAATTAAATCTGTCCAGTTTACTAAGGATGCAAGTGTAGTAATGGCTACTTAAAAGAAAAGCCTATTTAAGGAAGAGCATAAATTCTTTTGAAAGTGATATCATTGAAAAATCTTTTGTCCTTTAGAAAGTTGAAATATTTTTAAAAGAGATTAGTGTAGTTTATATTGAGCGAACTTCATTTCTATTGAGAGCTTGTAGAGGCTAGCTAAATACTACTAGTTTGGAAGATTGGAGAAACTTGAACAATATTAACTTTTGAGCTTGGAGAGGCTTATCAAATTACTATTTGGATTTTGATAGTGAAACACTCAAGTTGGATACTTAGGGACTGGACATAGGCTTGGATCGTAAGCTAAACCAGTACAAGTCAACTGCGTCTTTCTCTTTCTTCTCTTAACTTTTATATTTTCACATTATATTATATGTGTGTTCATTTCAGCAAGAGGGTCCTTGATAAGTGTGAATTGCAATGTGTTTTAAGGCTTAGTTTGATATGTATTTAATTATTAATCCAATCATTTAGTATGTGTTTAGGTTAGAATTGTGTTAGTTTGTTAATTATTTGTGTTTAAGTGTTTTTATAGGTTAGTACAAGTTTTTGAGCTTAAATATTATGTTTTTAAGGTACCTTGATGTGTTTGTTAGTGTTTTAGGGCCAATATCGAAGAACGGAGAAGTTTCAAAGGCATTCGAGCTGAAACAACGGCCTACGATTGTGGCACAATAGGCCACGATCATGATAGAAGCACCAAAATGGGCCCACGATCGTGGCCTGCATTAGACAGATGCGCAGACACTCAAAAACGCCAAGTTTCAAGGGATTTTTTGAACCTTTTCGACCCCAGAAAAACCCTAAGGCTACTTAGAACACAGAAGGTATTTAAAGAATAAGACAAAGAGGCAAGAGGAGCTTTTGCATCAACCACTTTTAGAAAACCCTAGAGAGAATTAACGAGAGATACAGAAAGAGAAAAGGGAAGAGAGAAGAGGAGAAGATGCCGACTCAATGTACTTCTCAGACTAGGAGTTTCTCGATGTTGCTCTCTCTCGTCGTCCGTTCAATTCATATTTTCCTTTTTTCAGTTTTATTATTATATAGAATTGGAATAACAATTGATGATAAGATTTTTAGATGTTGATGATGTTCTAAACTCACCTTCGAGGTTTTATCTTTAATTTACTAAAATCTGATTATTTATATGTTATTTGGATTTATTGTGATTTAATTCTGGACATGCATAATTTGATAATAAAATAAAAGAGTGAATCAAATGAAAAATAATTAAATTAGGTTAATGAGAGTTAGGTTATTTAATACAACAAGAATTAAATCAAATCGGTAAATTGTGTGAAGAGAGATCTTGCATAGGTTTTCGATAGTTTATTAGATAACCTCAGATCTAAATAGGGCTTTAGATAGGTTGTTAATTGAGAAATTGCAACTCCCATAATCTTATCAGGGTCTATAATTTAGGGTTAATGGTTATAACTCGAGAGAGAGGAATCAACCCTAGAATCATCTAAAACCAATAATCCGGTAATTCATAATCAATTAGGTTAGAGTTATGGATAGGTAAAATTCCCTTTTTCTCAATTGGTAATTCCTTAGGTTGACTCTTGAGTGTGTGTTGTAACTGATAAATTATTAATATTTTTGTGATTGATTCTTGAATTGATTTGCTTGATTGAATTGAATTCTCATTTTAGTTATGTTACATTTTGAATTTTACAAATTGTTTTAGCCTTAGATTTTAGGATCAGATTATTCCTACTCGTGGCATTGACACCTTAGGTACTACGAAAATGAACTGTATGAGTGTGGATTATCAAGGTTAATTAATTAAAACTTACACACATCAAGAACCTGATCAAGTTTTTGGCATTGTTGCCAGGTAAGCGTTTAGTTTTATTCTTTAATTTAAGGCATTTAGTTAGTTTTTTTTCTATTTTTTCTTTCCCTTTATTTCTAAAGTCATTCTATTGCATGAACACAAGTCACGAGAAAATTGAGTCATGCAGCTAAAACCTTAGAGTTAGATATCACTTGATTAGAAAGATCATTAAGAAAGTTGGGCATGAAAAAGAAAAAGAAATCACGAAAGCAATATTGGCTGAGGAATTTTAGCAAGATTTAGACCATTGAGTAAACCAAAGACATCAACAACGAACCCTCATAGACTTAATGAGACCAGGGTTCAATGCGGCTAACTAAGGAGTAGCTAGGCCACCCATACAAGCAGCATCTTTTGAAATTAAACCAGCCCTCCTAAACATGCTTCAATGGAATGTGCAATTCTATGGACTAACAAATGAAGATCCTAACGCACAGATAGTGAACTTACTTAAAATATATGATACCTTTCGGTACCATCAGATGTGATCAGAATTAGGCTCTTTCCTTTTACATTTAGAGATAGAGCAAAGGCTTGGTATCATTATTTTAACCCAACCAATGTCACAACTTGGGATCAATTAGTTCATGCCTTTTTAGATAAGCATTTTCCCCTTACCAAAACCATGAAGATTATCAAGGAAATTACCAACTTCTAGCAAAGTGACAGGGAATCGATTTATGAAGTATGGGTAAGATACAAGGATTTGCAATGGAAATGCCCACATCATAACTTACCCAAGGAATTCTTGTTGCATACATTTTATAACAGAGCAACCCCTCATACGAGAGGCACGATTATGTAGCTTCAGGAGGATCACTAATGAGAAAGACAGTAGATGAATTGGTAGAGTTGATAGAGGAGATGGAGAGTAATAGCTGCCGATGGACAGACGAGCGGAGTAGAAAAACTACTACCTTTTGAGAACAAAAATAAATTGTAGCTATTAATCAAATGACGGAGATGCAAGGTAAAATTGATAACTTTACTCAACGGCTCAACAATATGAAGGCTTTGTCCTCAACTTCGATAAAAGCCGTGCAACATAAGTGTGAACTTTGTGAAAAATTGGACCATAATACGTTGGACTATTTCTTGATGAAGGAAAGAGATCCAGAGTAAGAGAATTATATGGGAGCTCAATATGGAAGAGTGGGGGGGAACAATCCCTACTCCAACACTTATAACCCTGGGTGGAAAAATCACCCTAACTTCTCATGGACGAACAATGTTGGAGGACAGTTCAGAGCTCAACGACAACTAGGTTTCCATCAAGATAAATCGAGTTCAATGGAATTCAAGTTGGATAGGATTTTGGATAAAATTGGAGCCATGGAGGATGCACATAGGAGGCTTGAAAGCAAGTTCGAGCAAGTCACTAAGAACCACGCCTCTTCAATACACAATTTGGAGGTCCAAATAGGTCAACTAGCGGAGGCAATTTCTACTCAAAATGCAGGAATCCTTCCAAGCAATACCAAGTATAACCCAATGGAACAGATCATGATCATTATTGAGACCCAAAAAAAGAAACTCAAACATGAGAGAGAAGACGGGGCTAAGGGAGAAGGATAAATAATTATGGAATTCCTTCCAAGTGACCTTGTAGTTGCGCCAATTGAAGAACCTCGACCTGAATTTCCATACCCTATTCTAGCTCAGCGAAAGTCAATTTCAATTAGGGTGATAAGAATTTCTAAGGAGGTTGAATTAAACAAGGTTAAAGACATAAAGAAACATCTACAAACAAAGTTCACACCAAAGGAATCAAACAAGAAGAAGGTTAATGAGTCCATAGCGGAAGAAAACCCTCGCATAGCACAAAAGACAGAGGACTCAGGGGATTTTTACATTCCTTGTAGTATCAATGAAGTCAACATAGACAGGGCATTTACAGATTTAGGTGCGAGTATTAATACAATGACTTATTGCTTTAGTCAAAAATTAGGGTTAGGACAGTTAGAACCAACAAAGGTGCTAGTAAAGATGGTGGACAGAACAGTTAATCGACTGAAGGGGATTATTAAGGATGTCCAAGTGTAGAACAATATATTTACCTTCCTCATAGACTTCTATATATTGGATATTGGAGATGATGTGGAAACCCCTGTGGTCCTTGGACAACCATTCTTGTCTACTACTTATAATTAACCTTGATGGGGGTGAAATAACTTTGAGTATAACATCCCATTACCATAAAATATATACTCAAACATCCAGAGGACATTTAACTACATATCTTATGATAATGGTATGTTAGAGCAAACATAATCTCTTAAATGGAATCATAAAGAATATACAATACCAATACTTCATTTCATTCATTGACAAAAGTTTACACTGTATTCATTGAAACAAATATTTACAATCCTTATACAAAAGTTCTATATGACAAGAAACTACAAATTACAAACTATAACTCCTCTAATATCAGTTGAAAGATCTTTGAGCCATAACTTAATCTAAAATGTTCCTCTAGACAATCTTAGGAACTCAGTCTCCTATTTTGTATCTAAAAAGCTACGTTGCAATTTTTGATGAGTTTTGTGAACTCAATGAACCATCATTGATGATCTCACTCAGTTCATATACACAAATATCTCAAAATCAACCAATTTCACAAACACTCTTTCAGAACATGAATAACCCAATCAATCACATTATCATGGCATATCACTTAATCATTACAATTTCATAAAAGATTTCATGATAATATATTTCATAATCATAAGTATACAAATGCAGATGCATATGAGACTCCAAATTCATTATTATTTGTTGTGACCGAGCGCCTTTTAGATATAGATACAGATAATGGCTCTTTGGGCTCAGTTAGATACAGAAATCACGGAGCAAAGCTCTACGTGCAGAATTTTGAGCTTAAAGCTCTTTCAGACTGACTACTCTGATCACAACACCTTTATCTAAACATGCATTTTATGAAATGTATCAAATCATAATATGCCATCTATAGCATTCATTTATGATGCACAGACAGAATCTCATATTCATCGTACCTAACTTCGGCATTCAACTCTCGTTAAGTATAAAGATATCATTCAGAATTTAGATGTAAACAGAACACTTCTAATACATTCTTGAATATCAAACTCCTCGAACCATTAAAGTCTAGAATTTATTAAAAAAATCACAATCAATTTATTACCAGTTTAATATATAGGAATTAAACAGAAACAGAAATAAATCAATCTGAGTGATTTCATCTAGGATGACTCACAGTATGCTCCAATTTATGCTATTACCTAGATGGTCCGACAATGTCTGAATGACGTCCGACTTGAGCGTCTAAAATCATACAATTCACACATAATTCACGTTACAAAGTTGATCAATCAAATACATATTCATTTGTGCACATATATACATATGTCATATTTAATGCATGCTCAATTGTTTTTTCCTGGGTATGAAACCTTATTCAACTTTCTTAACCATTCAACATCATACTTTGTATACTACCATTTTGCAATTAGGTTTACCCCTTTAAAATAGCTTGATTTACTCCAAATTCATCAATCATACTTTACACTTATCCCTAATCATTTCCATGATAAAAAAAGGCTTCTTATAATACAAATAAAATTGGTACCTTACATCTTAAATTTTGGCAAGCTAAATCTATACGTTCACCAAAATTTTTCCGGAAACATATACTCATACATTCACTAAAATTTTTCCAGCAACATATACTCATACATTCACCAAAATTTTCATTCATAAATACCCTACTTTCTTCAATACTCATTCATCCAAACTTAGATGCATTTTTATCCATCATTCTTTTCCTTAAATTATAACATCAATTAGCAATCAAAACTTATTAGACATTTAACCAACTTTTCCAACATCAAATTTATGTTCTTTTTAAACCTTAATCAAGTCCAAATGCATCATAGTTAAATGCTTTATCTTTAATTGGTTCAAGAATCAAACAAAATAATATTTTCTTTATTTCCATGCAATTTCCACAATAGTATATGGCTTCCCACAATCGTGGGATGGGTTATCCAAAAGTTCCCATCCAATTCCTTCATTAGTTGTTTCAGATTTTCTCAAGACAGGTTTCGAGTCAGTTTTGTATGGCCATTTGGATATCTCCACTTTAATCTAATCTTAAAATTATCCCATTTGGATATCAACAGATCAAGTTATGGCCAAAATACCGATGTACATTAAGTGAATACACTACAGTTAACATATTCCAGCAATTCTTCTTTCATTTTTTTTCCACATTGTTTTACACTTTATACCAAAGTTAAATAGCCTCTTTATAGTTCATCAATTATACATCTATTAGGCATGAATTATACTCCAATTCCTCATCAATAACATCTCTTATTCCAATTCAAAATTATTCAATTAACAGCTCATAAATTATCAAACCAAAAACCTTTACGTTATTATGCATATAGTCCTAGTTCTTTCCCAATTCAAGAACATCAAAATACCATCTTTCTTTGGCATAAATCCACCTTTATTATACTTCAAATCCAGAACTAATTCATCCATAAATCAATCTATATCCCATAGTTTTCATAAACCAAAAACAAAACAGAAAAACTTCTAAGTTCGTGCAACATTTTCAATCACATATCTTCACCAATAACACATGCATTTCATTCAAATTCAAGCATCATTCTTATATCATTTGACATGCCATAAAACTCAGATTGTCACTTACTTGTTAGGCTTTCAATTCAGCTTAAACTTCAGATTAAATCAAGTTTCCATGCAAGCAAAATTAATCACAAACTTAAGATGAAAATAAATTGATGTCCAACAAGATGAAGGTAACTTCCAACTGGTTTTCTTGGCTATTTTGTGTAAGGTAAAAAACTGGTTTTGGTGCAACAATTTGGCTTGGGTTCAGGCAAAATACAAAGGAGAAGCTAGAGCAATTTCAGTGAAGGAAACAAGAAAGGATCACTCGTTTTTATGATATTATCTTTCATATCAATGATATTATTGTTGACTTCCTCCCCATTTCTTTATTTTTTGTGCTTTTTTTATAATGAAAAAAGGGGGGAGCTTATATATGGACATATTTTTTGCATATATATGATATGATTTCTTGATGCTACCTTGATTATATCTTTGATTGATTCTACTGTGAAAATCTATGATACATAATTGATGGGCTCCTTTCTTAACAGGAAGGCTCCTTCTAATTTTGTCTCAACGTATAAAAGTCTCAGGTATCTTTTGAAATCATCCATTATCTTTTTGAATTTTAGAAAATATATCTATTATTACTTGTCATTATCAAAAAGGGGAAGATTGTTAGCTCAAGGATTATTTTTAACAATTTTGATGATAACCTTATAATATTTCAAAATTCAAGTTAGATTTATTTCCTTATATATAAACAACATTATAATTCTTAAAATGAAATAAAATCATGAAATAATTGCTTTCCTTCTTGCAGGAATCTTCTTTATGAACTTACCTTATTAAAAAAATGGCTTATCTGAAAGGATCCTACTTATTATGAAGGTCATATATTAGCCACATGATTACTGGAAGATTTTTTGGAAAATATGACATCGAAGTCATTCAGAATTAAATCTATCTAGTTGACTAAGGATGCAAGTGAAGTAACAACTAGTTAAAAGAAAAGCCTACTTAAGAAAGGGCAACTGCTTTTGCAAAAGTAGATCAAAGTTG
The DNA here is from genome assembly GCA_025531955.1 of Erythroxylum orinocense. Lineage (NCBI taxonomy): Eukaryota > Viridiplantae > Streptophyta > Magnoliopsida > Malpighiales > Erythroxylaceae > Erythroxylum > Erythroxylum orinocense. Next base: position 32,364,324 of record JANZLX010000008.1, on the reverse strand, counting down.
CAAACACAAATTAGACTTTCGAAATGCAGCTATAGCATAAATTATTTTGAAAGTGATATCATTGAAAAATATCTTGTTCTTTAGATAGTGAAAATATTTTTTAGGGAGATCAATGTACCTCATATCGAGAAAACTTCATTTTTTGTTGAGAGCTTGTAGAGACTGGCTAAATGCTACTAGTTTGGAAGGTTGGAGAGCCTTGAAAAATATTAACTTGTGACTTTAGAGAGGCTCGTCAAATTACTACTTAGATTTTCATAGTGAAACACTCAAGTTGGATACTTGGGAACTAGACATAGGCTTGGGTTGTAAGCCGAACTAATATAAATTGATTGCATCCTTCTCTCTCTTCTCTTAATTTTTATATTTTCAAATTACATTATATGTGTGTTCATTTCAACAAGAAGCTCCTTCAATTCTAAAATAGGTTCCTTCTGTTTATTACTTGCTAAGGTTCCCTTTACTTCAACAGGCGCCTTCTATTTTAAAATTATTTTTTAGCTGGTCTTATTCTTTAGCAAACTCCTGTCGTTTAACAGGCTACTATCGTCTAATAGGTTAGTATTGTTTTTAATTTTTAATAGGCACCTGTCTTTATCATAATTGAAAGCAATTTGCGAAATTTTTTTAAGTCACACATAATTCACCTCTCTTACGTGTGTTTGTTTTTATCGTAACATACAATTTAAACTCCATTTTTAAGCATTTAAGATGTTAAAATTCTGTTACTAATTCATCGTTGTGAGCTTAATTAATGTCAAAACATTGATCATCTTCATTAATAACGGACTACATGGATTATCATACATATAATATATATGCATACACACTTATATATAACTTTATAAGGCGTTCCATCAATTTAATTCAATGATACACCTACTATAACTAATTACAAATTGACAATTAGTAGAAACGGTAGCATTATTCTTCGCGACAGACATGTACTTCTTCCTACCTTTGATAATATAATGTTCGTGTGCTTATTAATCTAAAACACATAGAAACCATAAATGTGATCTTTTGATTTGGTAATTAATGACACGAATTCTTTTCAGTACCAAACCCAACTTACAAATAAACTTAAATGAGAACGGGTTAATTACCAGTCTATTTCAGAGATTGCTTCTCAGCTTTGGAAACAGATTTATTATTAGGGTTCCAAGACTTATCCTGCATATATGTCTGCGTATAAACATATATAAAGTGGAGTCTTATTCTAATTAAAACTAAAAGTGTTTTAAAAGCTTCTCTTAATTTGCTGATTCTCCCCTACAATACTATTCGTTTAACTGTCCATATTGATCATATTAACTGCTAAAGAGACCCTCCTAGTTAAGGATTTTCCTTGTGCATGGTTTCGACTTGCTCATGAAGATCCACAACATTATCTATTGGACATGCGTAAATAGAGACTTTTATCAGGTCCGAATCCCATCCAGAGTTTCCATACATTCTGGAAGTATATAAGAACATAGAGACAATGATCACCAAACTGCCATTTACACTATTGGTCATACGGGAGATGTTCAACTATCGTGTGAAATACATTTCTCAGGTATTCTTTCTTTGATACTCAGCCATGACTTGACTTCGAAATATAACATAGTAATATTAATATTTATGTATATAATTTGAATTAATGATCATATTGTAGGGAAACCGGGATGGAATCCGATCCTATTCGTAGCAAAATAATTACGAAATTTTTTTCGTAAATTAATTTCTTGAAAAACAAGATCTCTTTAATTCTATAAAATGATTTAACATATAATCATAATAAAGCGTAAATCTAAATTCGTATCTTATTTCAAAGCTTGATTATAATCTTGTTATATCCTTCGATGTGCTTCCAAAACTAATTTGTCTCAATCACTGTAGCCATACAAATATTCAACCTCTAATGGTATCCACATAATAAGTTGAGAGAACTCTGTAACTCTTACAGAGATAGTTAAGCAAGAAATGTTGGCTCCATTAGAGCATAAGTCTACTTATAATAGGTTTTGGACGTTTTAATAATTTAATTAAAATTAAATTCTAATTTTAACTAAACTTTAATTAGAATTACAAATAATTTTAATTAATTACTAATTATGTCCAAATTAGATTCAATACCTCTTATTCATCCTTATTTACTAAAATTTTCATATTTAACCATAAAGTTTCTTGAACTTTACAATTAAGTCCAACTTGATTAAAATAATTTTGCTCTCTCCAATCCATTCTTTATGTGAGACCCATTAGGTTCTCAAATATGTTGATAATGATTATAAATTATCATTCTAATTCACAGTAAGAATTAGATAATCTTTTAATTTATCTTTAATTCCTTAATTAAATAATTTATAATCGTAGATCAAGATTGACTTCTAATTAGCAACGCATCATGCCCACCTAAATATTTAAAAATGTCAAAGTAATTTGACTAACCTTTTCGTGCATGATTTTATCGTATAATTCAATCCTTTTATCATACAATGTTTTGATTAGACATAGAGCAAGAAATTAATGCCTTCTCTATTTTTAGTTCAATCATATTAGTTCTTCGCTATTAACTACCCATTCAATTAATAACATTTATAAAGTATTTACAAAATGTCATTCCACCTTAGTTAAGGATTTCTCAAATCAATACTAATCAAGAACAATGAAACATTCTTTCTAATTGCTTTAGGATGATGAATCCTATCTTGATCACTCAACTACCTTCATATGGTTTATGCTACATCTAATGAATACTGATTAAACAATCCATGATTAAATAGATCATAAAGAGTATTAAAACATAGCAATTCATATACAAGATAACTTTGATTATCTTAATTCAAAGGATCACTTATATAATCATCACAATGAGAATTTTTATAGACATATAAGTAATGTTCCAAATGGATTTCTCATATCGGGTATGTTCAGTAAACTTATTCTCTAACAGGTACCCATACGGTTGTTTAAGTATCTCCATACTTTAGCCTATAAGATTAACTACTTCCTTCATAATAAAAAACAATATGTGCTAGTCTTTTTCCATTCTATTAATGTCCAATCTTAATAGAACAATGACTAGGAACAATTTAGAGATAATACATAAATGTAATATGAATCTCATAATTATAATATCGTTATAATTTTATTTGCAATATATAATTATTCTATAGACTTTAGTATATACATATAAACACATACAAAATAAAGAATG
>JANZLX010000008.1:32209473-32220469 GCA_025531955.1 Erythroxylum orinocense | reverse complement strand
AGCCAAAGCTCATTTTCAAGGGGATTTTATCACTTGTCTTAATCTTTTCATTTTCTATTTTCAAAAACCTAAAAATACTTTTTACATGGTTTTTAGTTCAATAATATTTTCATGATCGAAACCCCCTTCTTACTAAATTAGCTACATTTCATGATATATAGGCTAGCCTATGTCCATTTCATTAGGTTCCGATTAAGTGAGACGACTTTAGGTTGCATCCTATATTGCAATCCTTGGATTTTAAGTTTTTGACTCTGTTTCCAAGGGACTGATTTTTAGATCAAACGATGTAACCAATCACTATCTAAAAATGATCAATCTAACTTAGTTACAAAAGTTTCTAATATCTTGGAGTTTTTTTTATGCCCTGCAAGGATTGCTAATCTTCACATTCTGCACCTAAGGAGGGAAGAGTGGGGTGAGCTACACAGCTCAGTGACTATCATATTTATAGTCATTGGCAATTGACTAGAAATTCAGGCATATGTATAAATAGTTCAAGCATTCTTGCATTTAGCTTTGTATTCTTTTCATTTAATACAAAAATCATGACCTCTTTTTATGGAAAACATAATCACATTTCATCATGCATTTTTCAACATTTACAACAAGTCAATTACAAACATACACACATAGGCAAGAATTTGCCCAATTACACTATAACTATAAATATGTTACCCACCTAAACAACTTGCAGAATCCAAGTCAAACTTGCTTTTCCTCTTGCTTTTAGATAGGATTTCATTGGTTTCCTAAAACCAAGGCTCCATTTAAATCAACATCTCAATAAAGTCATAAACTTAAAAAAAATCATAAAATTTCAACAAACATAAAGTTAACCTACCCACATACCCCATCTAGGTCAGAAAACTTAGGATTTAGTTTAGAAACCCTAGAATCACTTAGGTTCACCTAACTCATCTTCTTCTAACAACACCAACCTTTCATTCCCCACACAAACTCCTTTCCTTCTCTAACTCTTTCACCCTCAACATAACCCATTACTTTAATAAAGCAAGAAAACAGATGATTAACCCACCTTAACAAAGTTGATTTCTCTTCTTTTCTTTTCCATCAAAACCTCTCTTCTTCCCTCCTATTTTTATCACTCTCTTCCCTTCTTCTAATTCAAGACAACTTATATAGGCTTTCTTCCCATTTTACCCTCCATTAGTAAGTCTCTTCCAAGTTTGCCCCTTCTTTAATTTATTCTAAGTCTACTAACTCTCTTAACCCATTAAGCACCATATTAATTCCAACTTAATTCTAGCACTTCATTCAACTTCTATTCATACTCTCTAATTTGATGACTCAACTCTAAAAACAATGAAACCAATAAATCACTAATAAATAAAAAATTTTAGGGTCTAACAATTCTGCCCCCTTACAGAATTTTGTCTCGAAATTCTTACTTGAGGCATTGAAAAGGTGTGGATACTTCTTTCTTATGGCCTCCAGGGGTTACCACGTGGCCTTTTCTATAAAATGGTTCTTCCATAAGACTTTAAGCAGCTTCACAGTCTTGTTCCTCAAAACTTTTTCATTTGAACCTAAAATCTCCACTTGTTGTTCTTTATAAGCCAAATCCTCTCTCAGCAACTTCTGAAGGTTGAACTATGTGTGAAGGATCAGACCAATACTTCCACAACATCGATACATAAAACACATTATGTATCTTAGACAACTCCGGTGGCAAAGCTAATTTATAGGCTAAAGGCCCAATCTTCTCAATGATCTCATAAAGGCCTATGTATCTTGGACTAAGCTTGCCCTTCTTATCAAATCTCGGAACCCCATTCCATAGAGTAGCTCTAAGAAACACTTTGTCTACAACTTCAAATTCCATCTCTTTTCTACATGCATCCAAGTAGCTTTTCATTCTATCTTGAGCTGCTTTAAGTCTCTATTTCACCAACTTAACCTTAACAACCGTGACTTGCACTAACTTAGGTCCTACAAGTCTCCTCTCACCAATAAGTAAGAGTTTTGCACCTCCTACAATACAAAGCTTCATAAGGTTCCATCTGAATTCCTGAGTGGTAGGAATTATTATAAGCAAACTCGATCAAAGGTAAATGATCATCCCATAAACCTTTGAAGTCCATAACATAAGCTTTTAACATTGTTCCTAATGTCCATATTGTCCTTTCTGATTGACCATCAGTTTGTGGATGGAAAGATGTACTAAAATGCAACTTAGTTCCCAAAGCCTCTTGTAAGCTTAACCAAAATATAGAGGTGAGCCTAGGATCCCTATCCGAGATTATAGAGCTTGGAATTCCATGAAGTCTGATTATTTTATCCATATATTTCTTGGGCAAAGCATTCAAAGAATCTATCAGCTTATTTGGTAAGAAATGTGCGGCCTTGGTTAGCCTATTCATAATCACCCATAATGCTTTATGCTTCCTGCTAGTCCTTGGCAATCCCATCAAGAAATCCATCATAATCTTTTCCCATTTCCGTTCAGAAATCGACAGAGGTTTAAGTTTGCATGAAGGTGCCTGGTGTTTAGCTTTAACTTGCTAGCACAATAAGCATCTTTTAGCATATTATACGACTTCTTTCTTCATTCCTTTCCACCAGAAATGCTCTTTTAAATCTCTATACATTCTTGTACTTCTTGGGTGCATAGCGTAAGGCGCATTGTGTGCCTCATCTAGAATCTCATCTTTCAATTCCAACGTGTTTGGAATACACAATATATTACCTACCACCATCAATCCATCTTCTCTAATCTCTATTTCAAAAGGTTTACCACCTTTAATCTCTTCTCGAAACCTGCTCAAATGCTCATCTTGTTATTGTAACTTCTTAATCTTCTCATTCAATACTGGCCTCAATCTAAAGTTAGTCAATATAAAACCAAATTCGACTTGTCTCAATGTTACTTTAAGTCTGGCTAATTCCTCCAACAAAGGAGTATACACTGTCTCCATATATGCCATAGTCAATTTCCTATTCAATGCATTCGCTACTATATTAGCTTTCCCTAGGTGGTAGTCTATCATCAAGTCATAATCTTTCAACAGTTCTAACCACCTTCTTTGTCTCAAATTCAACTCCTTTTGGCTTATCGGATATTTGAGACTCTTATGGTCTGTAAATATCCTAGTAGTGACTTCATATAAGTAATGTATCCAAATCTTTAATACAAATATTATGGCCGCTAACTCCAAGTCATGCATAGGATAATTCATCTCATAAGGTTTTAATTGCCTAGAAGCATAACCAATCACTTTATCTCCTTTCATCAACACATTGCCTAATCCTTTCCTTGAGGTATCACTATAAACTGTATATCCATCACTACCCGAAGGCAAAGTCAAAACCGGTGCAGTTGTAAGCCTGTTCTTTAATTCCTCAAAACTCCCCTAGCACTCCTCTATCTATACAAATTTCTGATTCCTTCTTATCAATTTGAAAAGTGGAGTTGCTATTATAGAAAATCCTTCCACAAATCTTCTGTAATACCCAGCTAATCCCACAAAACTTCTCACTTTAGCTTCATTCTTAGGTGCTTCCCATTTCACAACTGATTCTATCTTCCTTGGATCCTCATGCACTCCTTGCTTTGAAATCACATGTTTAAGAAATGTCACTTCCTTTAGCCAAAATTCACATTTATTGAATTTAGCATGCAACTCATTCTTCCTCAATGTCTCCAAAGAAATTTTTAAATGTTCCTCATGCTCCTTATCACCCTTAGAATAGAACAAAATATCATCAATAAAGACAATGAAAAATTGGTCTAAGAAAGGCCTAAAGATTCTATTCATCAAATCTATGAAAGCTATAGCTACATTTGTCAACCCAAAAGGTATGACCAAGAAATTAAAGTGGCCATACAGTGTTCTAAATGTAGCCTTTGACACATCTGGCTCCATTATCCTTAACTGACGAATGCGAAGGAAACGAATACAGAAAACGGACAAATGCAGAGCAGATGAATGCTGAGCAGATGAATGCTACAAAGTTTACGAATACGGAGCATATAAATGCTACAAAGTAGACGAATGTGGAGCAGACGAATGCCACAAAGCAGATGAATGCTATAAAGTAGACGAATGCCACAAAGCAGAGACAGACGAATGCCATAAAGTAGAAGAATGCGGGGCAGATGAATGCCGCAAAGTAGACGTATGCCACAAAGCAAATGAATGTCATAAAGCAGATGCAGACAAATGCAACAAAGCAGATGCAAACAAATGCTACAAAGTAGACAAATGCTACAAAGTAGACGAATGTGAAGCAGATGAATGCCACAAAGAAGAAAATGCAAGGCAGATGAATGCCACAAAGCAGATGAATGCGAAGCAGATGAATGCCAAAAAGTATAAGAATGTCGTAAAGCAGACGAATGCCATAAAATAGACGAATGGCACAAAACAGGCACAGATGAATGCCACAAAACAGATGAATGCTACAAAGCAAACGAATGGCACAAAGCAGACGAATGCCATAAAGCAAACGAATTCCAAAACGCAGAAGAATGTGAGGCAGATGAATGCCAGAAAGCAGACTAGTGCGAAGTAGACAAATGCCACAAAATAGATGAATGCGGAGCTGACGAATGCCACAAAGCAGAAGAATGCGAGGCAGATGAATGCCATAAAGTAGACGAATGCCACAACGGAGATGAATACGAGGGAGACGAATGACACAAAGAAGACAAAAGCAAACAGATGAATGCAGTCAACTTAGGATGAAGCAAGGTTAACTTAAGACAATGCAAAGTCTTATGACGAATGACGTCATCATAGATGAAGCGTCTTTACAAATTATACATCTCCCACTTATGAAGACCATAACATTTGACTTTTATGCCCAAATATTTCATACTATGTACCACTAGAAAGTTAGAAAGATAAGCTACAACTTTCTAGAAGGCAACTTTAACTAATTTCGTCTAAATTAGTATAGTTTTTTTTTTAAATTTGGCACACAATTTCTACCCATACGAGAGACCTGGATTTTTAAAATATACAACTACCAAAGAAACGTGCGTAAACATATGGGGAACTTTTTTGTTCTAAACTCGTTTGCCAAAGCCATAAAAGCTCGAACATAACTTTAATTACATAATAACATTATAACAAAGGTTTAACGCAAAATACAACATACAGAGGATGCTCATTGTTTAACATGCTTATGAGGCTATCCAAAAGTGATCAAACTAACTTAGTTACAAAAGTTTCTAATATCTTGGAGTTTTTCGATGCCCTACAAGGATTGCTAACCTTCACGTTCTGTACCTGAGGAGGGAAGAGTGGGGTGAGCTACACAACTCAGTGACTAGCATATTTATAGTCATTGGCAATTGACCACAAATTCAAGCATATTTATAAATAGTTCAAGCATTCTTCCATTTAGCTTAACACGCATAACATATAACACTCAAATGTAGCACACATGACAAGTTAAAGATGCTATGCATAACAAAGTGGCTCGAGGGGTCTATGAGAACAAAATGGAGAAACCAAAGTTTACCCCATGAATAAAATGAGTCCAATTTCGAAGCTCATATACCACAAGCAGGCAGCGGGAAGAAGGCTCTTGTCAACGTATACGTGACGAACAGAATGGTACCACTCTCACCCAAATAAAAGTAGTTATTCGTTTTCTCATATGCTCATACTTTTTGCTTTGTCTCCTTTTCATTTAATATAAAATTCATGTCCTCTTTTGAGGTAAAACATAATCGTATTTCATCATACATTTTTCAACATTTACAACAAGTCAATTACAAACATACACACATAGGTAATAATTTTCCTAATTACATTATAACCATAAATATGTTACCTACCTAAGTAGCTTATGGAATCTAAGTCAAGCTTGCCTTTCTCGTTGGTCTTGGGTAGGATTTCCTTGGTTTCCTAAAACAACCAAGGTTCCTGTTACGTCTTATTTTTGAAACCCAACCTCTTAACAGATTACCATTATACTTGAGTGTGGTTCCTTGCAATCTTTTTTTTTTCTGATGCCAAACATGTTGGACTCCAATCCCGGAGCCCAACCCTTGAACCATAAAGCAAGGGAGTAATCCAATGAAATCATGAAGCTTAAAGTCTCATACCATTGCTAAACTCCTTTTTCAATACACACATTACAAATATATAACAATACTTCGCATTCAAGATTTATCATCTCAAATCGATAACTTCCTTAAGTACTTTAATTTCAATTCAACCTTATCCAAAAGCAAAACTATATATTTCCGCTCAACATCATCCATACGTAGTTCATAAATCATTAACATCAAAAGATAAGTGTTCTTTACACAACTAAATGACATTTCAAACCACAATACATCAATGCCTCAACATCCCAAAGTACATAAGACACTTGAACTATTAATACTTGAAACGTAACTAAAACCCCATGGTTACAAACTCTAGTTTAAAACACAAAAATATACAACTTGGAGTGATTCCTTGAATCTTAGTCACTTGGTCTCTTCCTCAACACCTGAAGATGGGGAGAAAAGGGAGGTGAGCTTAAAAGCTCGTAGGTAACAAGTTTATAACAAAGATCTAAACAAAACTTTTGAAAGCATTTTTCTTGCCATAGTCAAATATCTTATTGAATCGTAAAATCCTTGTTTTTCAAAAATACTTGTCGTGTAGTCAAATTCATAAGTAACAAAACATGAATGTATCAAACCTGATCAAGGATATGATGAACACATAAGCACATCAAATTGGTTTGGGTAAGTCCAAAACATGAAGCACTACACATTTCCAAGGAAATGGTCCTGTGTAGTCGGGAACTCTTGAGGGAGACCTTAAGTGAGCTCCATGCTACTAGCGGGCACGCAGGAGAAGCCTATACATGGGTCAACGTGCACGTGACGGTTCTTGAGGGACTACCAAAAACCAACATAACACATTTTTCATAACTTGTAAACTAGTTGCCCAAAAAGGCACTTTTCTTGAAATCTGTGGGAAGGTAGAACACTGTGCTATAAATCTAACGCCTCAATAATCACCTTAATTGGAGGTCGGACAAAAACGTTGTGACTAAATAAATTCAATTTGTTCATGTCCAAACTCACATTGTACATGCCCTGGTGCAAATGCTATAACTCTCACTACGAATGTCGGATTGGCTAATTCCATCTAGATCAATACAGTTTTTCCTTGGAAGTCAGCATACACCCTTTATTCTCATGTAAAACTTACAATTTATCCCACTTCAGTTTCTCCATTACAACATCATTCAAAAGAATTCAACTTCCCATTGGAATTCTTCCAACACTCAACCTCAATTCATACGACTCCTTATATTCAATAACATCTTATCATTCACCACAAATCCTATCTTTCTTTTCCATACTTTACTTATATCTATACATAACAACAATTCATATTCAAGGTTTATCAACTCCAGTCATATCCTCCATACACAATTCACATACTAAGCATATAGTAAATCTCAAATCATTCAAAAGCAATAAAAGCAACATTTATGTAGTAATTGAAATCATTTCATTCTCTTGATTCAAAACAAACTTTATTCCTTGATTTTTGGAAAACACATTAATAACTCATTACTCAAATTATAAACATGAAACCCACATTTCTTATCACAATAATGCCATTAATGAGTCTAAAATGTCCAAAATACCCTTCCTTATAAGCCTTGTAACCTTAATACTTAAGTGGCTTGCTAATTTTGGCCCTCAAGCAATTCTTACCACCTTACTTCAATTTAATCCATGTCATATGGTCTTCCTTACATTAACATGCCAATTACTCACATTAACAAGCTAATTAATTCCACAAAATACTCTATTAAGACTTTAAAATTCATTTAAATCATCGCCTAACTCCTTCCCAGAATCAAGACATCTTTCTGATAATGTAATTGAAGGAATTTGCTAACACTTCCTTCTAGAAAAATGTTCCTCATTGTCTCACTTTTTCTAATGACATCAAAATCATTCAATTTGGTTTAGAAATCTGAAAGTTATTCACCAAACATTTCAAACTGTTCTGATACTGAAACATTATCCTGCACTTAACTTCCATCCGAAAATTCATACTCTTAGAGACTAAATCAAGATTCATATTCTTCATATGATTTGTATCCCTATTTCTCTAGGTTAATTCAAATTAAGAATCATCTCATTTAGATAACTAGAGAAAAAGTTATGGATCAAGCACTTTCGGACTATTACTAAACCAGGACTGTACACTATACCCAACTGCAATCCAAAAATTAAAAGTCTTAAGGACTGAATTGAAATTTGATTCCTTCAGATAACTTGTAGCTCCATGTCTCTAGTTTAGTTAGAAATAAGAATCAACTCATTCGGAGCTCTATAGATCAAGATATCATCAAAATACTGAAGCATGTTCAGTAAAATATCCAACTCATACTCTTTTAACCGATCCTCTCACTTTGATTCAATTAATCTTTTCTACTTTATTTCAAATTCAAGAATTCTCCTTTCCTATACATATGAAGAATCGCCAACAATTCCTCATTTAACAGTTCTGGCTTCCAAGAAAAGTTTGGGGTCTAAAAAACATGTTCTTATCCCCTATGATATTGTAGCATAGATATCTTGTTGCTATTCCTTCTCGAAAGTAAGGAAGAATGAAAAAAATTGAGTGTTGGCATCCCCTTCCTTCAACCAGTTAAGCCTCTCCTTCTGTCTCATCACTAAATTTTGAAACTGAAGAGTCTCCTGATACTGAACAAGACAAGTTCTTTGTTCCTATTTAAATATATGTTTTATAGAGGCAAATAACGATTATCTTGAGCCTATTGAAGTTTCTCCTTAAGAAGCTGAATATTGAGATTCTTTTGTAGCACAAAAGATTTTAGGACAACTTTCATCAATCTCAGCTTGGTTATGAGTTGGTAAGACTTGTAACCTTCCACTTCAAATGCCCAACAGTTCTCAAATTTTTCACGAAACCCCTCCAAAGTAGTGAGAACATTAAAAAATCTAAAGGGAGAGCCTCTTAGGTTGATATTAGCAAGTCATTAAATTAACATAAAGGAGTGATCGAAAACCATATTCTTACCAAAATGAACAAAAGAGTCATTGAAAAATTCAACCTTAGGGAATTGACAAGAGCATGATCAAGCTTCTTTCAAAGCAATCATCTAACTTGTTGGTTATTAGACCAAGTTAGAGCCTTCCTGTGTGATTGAGATCTACCAAGCTTATATGCATTAGGAATGAAGATAATTCCTTTGTGTCTCCTGGATGTGCATCTCGTCCACCCTCAATTTCTGTTAAGGTTAGAGAGTAGTTGAAATCACCAACCACTATCCAAGGAAGCTGAATTGTATACTTGATACATTGCAAGGCCCTCTATAGTTTATCTTGCTGGAAGTTAAAATTATATGCATACAGAAGGGAAACATAGAAGTTGTTAATGCTATTTTTCAGCTGGCAATAGAGATAAAGCATCTGATTTTTTTCTTTTATAGGCTATACTGCCATCAGAAAAGAGTTAAAACGATAAATAATTCTTTCATTGAAATAAGAATTAATATTGGAGAGCATCTCCCAGTTAGAACCCAAAAAGCTTGATCCAGAGAAGGGATGAGGATTTTTTAATTTAGCTTAAAGTCAACAAATTAGAATAGGTTTCTTCTCTTTTACCAACTTCTTCACAACTATTTTTTTAAGAGGGTCATTCAACCATCTAGTGTCCCATACCAATATTGACATACGAGGGGGAGTCCACTATTGCTGTCTACTTACTTTTTTCTTGCTAGTTTTCTTAGAATAGTGTTTTTCAAAATTATGGGGTCTTCTTAGTCAATTGAATTTACAACAGTTACATTAGGACTTAATGCTTTTGATGGTTCCTCCAATCCATTCTCTACTACAGAAGTATCTTGTGTAATTGGTTCGTTAGTGATCAGGTGCACTAGGTGATGAGTAGTCACCTCTTTTTCATTAGTCTTCACCTGTCTAATATCAGCAATCATCTTAGGTTCCTTACCAGTATCCTCTATTAAACAAGTTTGTTGAATCTCTATCTCAGATGTCATAACTGACTGTGAAGTCACAATGCCCTGATTCACCGCAAGCTCAGATGTACAATTGCAATATTGACTTATTCAAGAGTAGGAAAAGCCCTCTCAGTCTTCATTAGATCATCAAACCAACTTGCTGTAAATGTCCTACTAGTCGGTCTGCATTTTTTGATATCATTTGAAGGCTTCCACAGGTATGTAACGGCAATCTCAGTTTGTTCTAATTCACTCGGTTCACCCAATCTTATTACAAAAATTTTATCAGGAAGAGTGTTAGACTTTTAAACTTCAATGCATATCTTCACATAACAAATTCTTTAAATTGTTGCTATCTGTGTATCCATACAAATGGGCTTTCCTAAGAAACTAGCTAAAAAGCTAAGTCTTGAAATTGTCAAAAACTCCATAGGTAAATTGTGAAAATTTACACACAAAAATAACAATTCAATCGTGTTTTTGTCAAAAGCCATGTCTGGTTTCCACCTCTGGACAAAGAGGGGTTGTCCTCAATATGCCAAAGCTCTTGTTCCACAATTTCTGTTAAGTTTGCCTCATAAGAGAATTTAAAGAGAATGGAGTCATCTTCCTTGGGCATCACTTTGTCTAAGCCTTTCTAGCTCCATCTAACCTTAGCTTGGGCTTCTATAACTGGGAAAGGTGGTCTCTTGGACCAAAAGAAGCCAACTAAAGCATTTGATCAAGCTTGAGCCCCTGCCTTCAATAATTCAATAGGGGGAGTAACCACTCTATCCTTGACCATGTTCTAATAATGTCTGAGCCCTCTAGTATGTTGAATGTGAACCATATTTCTTCACGCACAAACTAGTTAATCTTGCAAGTGACTATCTTCAATAAGCAGAACGATATCAATGAAAAGTTCCGATTAGACCTCAGCTGTTTAAGAATATTTCCACCAATTAGCATCATAGTTATACATTTATCAGATTGAAGTGAATTACTTTTACAAAGTTACCTTGTGTATGGTTTCCTT
>JANZLX010000008.1:32194452-32205098 GCA_025531955.1 Erythroxylum orinocense | reverse complement strand
ATGAGATATTGAAGTGCAAATTGTATGTAAATGTGATTGTTAAATGTGTGAGGAATGTGTGTTTGCATATAAATGAACTTGTGAATTCTCCACTTTAATGTGGAATGCTGGACTAAGGTCCGAAGGGATGAGAAAATGTTTGAACGGGATATGTAATTGTGAGTGATGAATTCCATTGCATGAATGCATGAAATATAAATGCAGTTGTGACCAGAGTAGCCAACGATTAGAGCTTAAAGCTCAACGAGTGAAAATGAGCTTCAAGCTCAAAAGTGAATCAGAGCCTCAGGCTCAACGTTTAATGAATCTTGTATCCCCCAAGCGGATAAGAGACAGTTATCAATGAACCCTATATGGGACAGTTTAGGTACTCGATCACAACAAAGTAACAAATGGACAGTTGGTCTCATGCGCTTTGCATATACAGAATATGAGTGATTAAATTATATTGAATGTGAAGTGTGATATATGTAATAATGTGAATTATATGTTACGTGATTGGGTGAGCCATTGATGATGGTCACTCATTGAGTTCGCAAAACTCACCTAAAATTTGCAAATATGTTTCAAGATCAGAAGAATACCCCGTTAGGCCAACGAGAGTATACCTACAGCATTCAAGTGAAGGATAAAGGTCGGGATCACTTCACGTCTGCATTGCATTTCTCTATTTTGTATTGAATTGTATATTTTGCAACTTTTTGTAAAAATTTGTATTCTGAAATGACTAAAGTGTTTTGTATTTGTGAAAGGGCCCAAATGGCTATTGAAAATTTTGTTGATTGTATTGTGTTGATTGAAAATATTTATGAAGGAATGTGGGCCTGAATTGGTTATGGATTTCCGTATATCGTGTTTATGGTTGCAAAAAAAAAACTTATACCGATTTTTGAATGATTGAGTGTTCTAGCCCGCTACCCTCGTGGGGGCGCGGACAAGGATATCACCCATAGATGTCGGGTACATGCCTTGCGAGAGTGGGGTGCTACAGTTTCACTGTTCTTGATTAGTAATAATTTATGAAATTCTCTAGCTAGAGTGAATTGACATTTTAAAAGGCATTTTCAAATATCAATTATAAATCAATTACTAATTAATAAGAACGACCATGATTAGATACAAAAGAGTAAACACTATATCCATACTCTGTCTAATTGGAACACTAGATGATGAAAAGATTAAATTATATATCATAACAATGCATGAACAGGTTAACTTAAACCACTTTGACATTCCTGATATTTTCGTGGTTATGACATGTTGCTAGACGTCAATCTTGACCTATTATTATAAATTGTTTATTTGAAAAATTAAAGATAAATTAAAAAGAGCTTTAATTTATATGATTATAATTGTGAATTCAAATTAGAATTTATAATAATTGCTAATATATTAGGAAGCTAATGGGTCACACATTAAGAAACAACTTGTGAAAGAAAAATCAATTTAATTAAGTTAGACTTAATTATAAAGTTTAAGAAACTTTAGCGATCAAATATAAGATGTTTGATTTTATTAAAATGAACTTAATTAAATTATGACTTTAATTATAATTAAAAATAAAATTTAATAAAATTAGAAAATCACACATTGATTTTTGTATTAATAGGAAGAAAAGACAAATGAGCTAGCACTCTTACGTTCTTCCTCTTAAAGGTGTCGAGAAGCTACTCTATGGATACCATCAAAGGTTGGCCAAGTGAACAACTTGTGGTTGACAATTCGAAAAAAGTTTTAAAAGATTTCAACAGGAGCGCAAATTAGATATGATTTCTTACAATTCATATTCATTTATTATTCAAGTTAATCAATTATCAGAATTCAATCGAAAACTGTAAAAAAAGTTTTTATTTCTATTGTGCCCATGATTTGATCATGGTTAGTGTCACAAAGGTCTGCTTTGAATACGAACTTTCACTGCAAATCGCGCCTACCTTCGTATGGCAATACTGCTTAGGTCCACTTAAGCAAGATTCAGCCTTCTCACGTGAATGTCGTCGAATAATTTCATTAGCCCTTGAACACCTTACGCGCACACAAGTATTTAAAGTGTTTCTCTCGAGCATAAAATAACACAAGTGTATAACAGAGTAATGAAAGCAACAATATATATATATATATACACTCGAAGCTACTCTTTCATTAACTTTCAACAAAATGTTAACAAAAGATATAAGTACCTTCTTCTCAAAGCACTTATAAGGAGCTTCTAACTCTTAAAGCTCTCTCCTCTGAGTGATTTCTCTCAATGAGTGAATGACTCAAGGATTAAATTAATGGCTCTCAACACTAATGAGTTATTTAGAAGCTCCTCTTTCTTGGAAAGCAAGTTCAAGATCTTTAAGGATCTCCACAATCCTAGTTGATCCTATCAACTAAAGATTACACTGCATCACACTGGCTAATGAGAAGACATCCCCTTTTCCTTAGGACTCTTATAATTGGCTACATTACATCCAAATCTAATCAAATAAAGATTACATGCCAACTTGAAAGATTGCATCCATATCTTTAAAAATCTCCACTATCTTCAAATGATTTTTCCCACATGATCTTTATCTATTAGATTTGATGAATCTCCAATGTGATTTTCAAGTTGATATCGCTACGTCATCATGTGCCACACATCCACAGTTGCCACGTCACTGCTGATGTGTTTTCCAAGTCACCAAGGCCTATCCGCACATAGGTCTATCAATGCACGTTTATGGACAAGTTCATCTTTCATGTTTAAGTTTTCTCATGGTACAGTCTTATTGTTTCAGGACTAAGTACAATTCACAATCTGAGTTAGTATAAAATCTCATATATTTCCCATACCTTCAACCTGCCTCGTCAAAGTCAAATGCTTATGCACTTTGTCGCACTCGCATGCGTTTATGCATTCTCACGGGGTCTTGCATGCTTTCGCACATTCTCGCACACCCTTGGGTCTCGTAAGACTTAGTTTGCCAACTCTATGCGACCTCGCATCTGAATCTCACGTCTCGTCGAAGATTTTCGCTAATGTGCGTCTACGCGTGCTCATGCCTATTGAATCTCGCCTACTATGAAGATCTTTGCCGATACTTTCCGCGTTTCTCACATACTTCGCAAGTTTCTTAAGTTTTACTCGCTAACTTGCAAGACTTCGCCTTGTTCTTTGGCCTAACACACCTTTTTTATGTTAACCTACGTGCTAAGCATTGATCAAAACTTGCCTAACACTTATGCCATTCTGCAATCTAAACTTAAGGATCTAACAGAAAACCATCGTAGAAATTGGAAAGGAGATGCGGATAAGACACCACTCCTCGCATTGATCACCCTCGAAAGTATCAAAGTTTTGACCTTTAAGAGCAATAGTTTATTAGGTTACATGAAGCGACGGAGTAGGCGTCTATTTTTCCTTTGGTTTTGCCTGAACACGTTACCTTATTTTTCAACTCCACGTTGACACTTTGCCGACTATTCCTTGGTCAAATCTCAATACATAGCCGGATACGCTTCGTCATTGCGAACTTCAAGACTGTTCATTTAATTCAGCTATCGTATACAGATTGTGTCGATGATATTCAAGATACGTCGGTAATGGTGGGGGCTATACCCCATCTGAGATGGACACTTGTCATCTAAATCTTTGCTGTTACAAATATCTCAAGACCATTTCTTGACTTGCTCCAACCTATCATCACGCTTTTCATGCAAAACACAATGTCAACAGCAGCAGCCAACTTTCGGCGCAGTTTTGTTATGGAGGCGGTGGACACCCCGATGTTTAAGATACTGTCTGCCTGTAATTTACCTATACAAGTTCTCTACAAGTTTACCAAGCATTGGAATTCAAGTCTGACTGGTAAACTGGAAAAAGAACATTTGCATGGAGTTTGGAATGCTTTTGGATGCAAATTCATCTGATTAATTAATGGACTCTGTGGAGAGTTATACTTAGCATTCTCCGAAGATGACCAGATCGTGTGCCCCTGTGGCTGAGAAGGTAAGGATTTGGTCTGTTTGGGCCGGGAGGACTGACAATCTAGGGTCTTGCCACGTGCATTTGACAACTAAGGGTACAGCGAGGCAAAACATGCTTCCATGTGCAGCTGTTCAACCAGAATCCTCCACGTACAAGCCTGGAAAGCGGTGACGATCTCTATAAGGGGAGGGCGACCAGTTGGGAGACCAAGGGCGGTTGGGATTTCCTGCTTCCATTCCATCATTTAGTGATCGCCCATTCCCTGCTACAGCCATTAATAACGTCGGATTGCAAGGTATATTTAATTAAGACTATCTTGAAATTTAATTATTTTAAATAAAAGAATATCGTTTTAAAAAAAGTTTAGTATTGAGTAAATCTAAACTTAAATAGAGTTAAATCTAATCAAAAAACAGATAATGTAAATTAATGAAAAATTAAACTTTTATATTAATTTTAAGTTTGAAAATACTATAGACAATTGAATAGACAAACTCCTTGAATTTGGAAAATATTCATTAATAATATTATTATTGTTCTTAGAAAAGGATGAATAACGAAGAAGAAGATGTTGTTAACTAGAGTTCAGATCTTCTATCCAATATTATGGTGTCTTATTGTGTCCAATAAATCTCAGTCATCTATTCATGTGGGACTCACATGAGATCTACGTAGGGCTCGTAAAATAAACGACTGAGATTTTATGAGACATAATAAAACAGAGTAAAATTAAATAAAAGATCTGAACTCCATTAACTGGGGGTGTTGAAAAGACGGGAAGGAAGGGATACTTGCTTGGAGGAGTAAAGAAAGAGCAGTGTGCATCTTGAAAAGGTCCCAAAATAGTAACAAAGCCGAAAACATAGAAAAGTGAAGGCAGCGGCCTCCAGTTTCTGTGTACTTCCACAAGATTGGCTGGGCTGGGCCGCTGGGACCGGGCTGACAGTTGTGACGATTCATTTTATATCCTCACTTCCTCTTTTGCGTCTCTGATGAGGAGCGTCAACCATACGTCACTGCGTTTTCTTCAACACGAAGATACTTTTTTTTTTTCAATTTATTAATTGTGAAGAGAGAAGAAGGTCTTATTTTTCTATATTAATATTTGACATATGATTTTGTAATCTTATATAAAATGTTGGAAGGGCCAAAACTTGCTAATGCATTCACGAACACAATTGATGTGTTTTGATAGATGCAAGTAAAAAGGAAAGTGTGAAGGGTGGGGATTTACACGTCGGTAGGAACGCGTGTGGCGTGAAAGCAGGGAAGCAAAGACAACGTGTCCCAAGGGAAAGAGAGAGTGCACGAACTGGTAGTGAAGAGGGTAATGAAAATGAGGAAGAGTAATTATATGTATATATGGTCCTTAAAAGAAGCATCTCTACGGCAAGGTGTTCCAATAAACAGGGCGACGCCTGTCCTTCGCTCTGTCTATATAAGTAAAAGAACTTTGCCAACGTTTTTATCCCCACCATTCCTACTCCACTACAGTGTTACTAATTCCTAGCATCTGTTCAACTTGGCTTCTGCCACCTCTCTCTTCCTATTTCTTTTATTGATTTTCCATTTTTCTGATTTTTGTTGTTCTCATGTAACCTATTTCATCGGTCATCACCACCTCTAATCTTGCTTTGCGAACTTAGTTATTATTGTTCTCTTCATCACCCTGTCTTCCTCATTATGATCCCTCTGCTTCTTTCCTGTTTTTTGGTCCTGCCTTTTATTCTTCTTTCTCTTCAATGGCACCAATCCAAGGCCAAGCGCCTTCCACCTGGCTCAATGGGCTGGCCTTATATTGGAGAGACGCTCAAGCTCTATACTGAAAACCCAAATTCCTTCTTTTCCAACAGGCGAAAACGGTACTATCACCACTCCACCTTCCCTAGCTCTTTTGGATACTACATCCTCGTCATCTATATACGTCTTTTTGTTATCTCCGTGTCTACTTCTTCTATGTTTCCTTACATATAACAAGTTGGTACGAGGCTTTTTTATTTTCCTGCGGCGATATTCTTACTTTTGCTGCCTCGTTCACTTTGTAGGTACGGTGACATATTTAAAACTCATATCTTAGGTTGTCCTTGTGTGATGATTTCGAGTCCAGAGGCAGCAAGGATTGTGCTAGTCACCATGGCTCACTTGTTCAAGCCAACGTATCCAACGAGTAAAGAGAGAATGATAGGACCTGAAGCTCTCTTTTTCCATCAAGGGGCTTATCATTCGAGGCTCAAGAAGTTGGTGCAGGCCTCTTTTTTACCTTCTGCAATAAAAGGGTCAGTCTCAGAGATTGAAGGAAATGTGCTCAGATTTCTACCTACCTGGAAAGATACAACCATTAACACTTTGCAAGAAATGAAAAGGGTACGTGTTTGTTATGTGAGTTTGTTGGAACAACAGAACCAAATTTATATTTCATTTGGTGTAAAACTTGTCTTATTTATGATTCTAAAAGAGTTTGTTTCTCTCTCACCTTTTTGTCTGCTAGTATGCTTTTGATGTGGCAATGATTTCAGCCTTCGGCGAAATGAAGGAGTTGGAAATGGCAGGAATCAAACACCTGTACCAATGCCTGGAGAAGGGCTACAATTCTATGCCTTTGGATTTACCAGGAACTCCGTTTCACAAAGCAATGAAAGTAAGCCCACATTGCCTCGAGCACTCGTAAGACCAAACGTTTTGCAAGATTATGGGAGTCAAGTTGGGTTATTTGTTTAATTTTTCCTTGAAACAGGCAAGGAAGCAACTAAATCAGACATTAAGGGGAATGATGGAGCAGAGAAGGCGAAGTGGGAAACAAGGAGGAGGGTTACTTGGAGTGCTACTAGAAGCTAGCGATGAAAAGCTTAATCAGCTAACAGATTCCCAGATTGCTGATAACATCATTGGACTGATTTTCGCTGCACATGATACAACAGCAAGTGTCCTCACTTGGGTTTTGAAGTACTTACATGACAACGAAGACGTACTAGAAGCAGTCATGGTAAATTTCATTATCCATTGTTTATGACTTCATTATTCATCCTTATCTTTCTCTTAGAGAGGGAAAGGGAACATTCACATGTTCTTTGCTCCATGTTTCTTGAAGAGAGATCAACCTTTTTATTCATTCTTTGTCATCAATTGACTGACAAAAACTTCATTTATTTTAGTCATGGCCGGCCATCTTATTAGTTCAGATTTTCGTTTTACGCTCTCCTTTTCCTATTCTGAGCAATCATTGATTAAATATAAAAATGCCTTTTGAACAGAAACTTGCGGCACGTAATTTTGGTAACCAAAACTTTACCCCATGCATTGCACTTCAATCATTGGCTTTGCTTTATTTTTGCAGAGGGAACAGGAAGGAATTAGACTCGAATTAATTGAGGCCAATCGACGGCTTACGTGGGATGATACCAGGCGCATGCCGTTGACTAGTAGGGTATGATTAATTTATATCACACAAAAGAATAAGAACATTTTTAATAGCCAGACAATGCTTGCTAAGTTTGCTTGCAAGTACATGTCACAACTCACAAGTAAAAGTCAAACTAAATTCAGGTGATTCAGGAGACACTAAGAACAGCAAGTATACTCTCATTCACGTTCAGAGAAGCTGTCCAAGATGTTGAGTTTGAGGGCTACTTCATTCCCAAGGGTTGGAAGGTTCTGCCACTCTTCAGAACCATTCATCACTGCGCAGATTTCTTCCAACAGCCAGAAAAATTTGACCCTTCAAGATTCGAGGTACCACTGTGTGTAATTTTTTTTCATTTCAAACCCCAAAAGAGGAACACGTACATATAATTAATTACACTTAGCTAGGATACATATATTAAAATAATAAATTAGAAATGATAGGTTTTTATACGAAAAATTTGAAAATATAAAATCTAAAGCTTTATGTATTATAGGTGATGGATAAGAGTTTCGAACACATACACAAGAAAGGACAAGTAATCAAATGGTTTTACTCTGTGATCGTGCAGGTGCCACCGAGGCCTAACACGTACATGCCCTTTGGAAATGGAGTGCACTCATGTCCGGGCAGTGAACTTGCCAAGCTTGAGATGCTTATTCTTCTTCACCACCTATCTGTCAACTACAGGTATTAGCAGTAAATTTAAATTCACTCACTATGACGTAGTTCAGTTCAGCTAACGTTAAAAGATTTGGTAAAATTATGGTTGCAATTCTAAATTCAAAATCGGGAGTTGGTTCTTTGGATATAGATTAGTATAAGATGGTGAATGTAATAAGAAAAGGGAAAATAATTAAATAAAAATAAAGAAAAATATCAATGAAACAGTGATGACGTGTGCTCAAATAGAAGATAATTAAATATGGTGCCACTCCAAGCTTTTTGTAAAAGTCCTTTTGGTCCAAACCTCGACTTATTTGTGAAAAACTGAGAACGGTGGGGGCTGTAATATCAATACTGGTGGTCCTGATGTTCCTTTAGGCTGTGGAGGTGGTCCTACCCACCGGGCTAACCTGAGACTGGGCTTAGGTTATGGAAGCCGAAAGGGCACAAAACAAAAAGGGAATCATTTTGACTTTCGTAGTTTTGTTTTTCCTGGATTTGGAAATGATGGTGTGACGAAAAACTTAGTTGAAGATGTGTGGACCCTGTGTCTAGTCATGATCACCACGAAACATCCCTGTCCGTAGATTTTGATTATGGCTAAGGTTGTCCATTCCATCCATGCAAGTTTTCTGAAATTTCAATGTCGTCCCCGTCATTGATTGATTAGTTGCAAAGAAAGTATAAAATCCCAAACATTCCCTTCCCCTTAGTAAAGACATATTTTCCCCGCTCACGACAAAATACGACGACGTGTATTCTGTAGGAACTGGTTTACTTGACACCACATCTTTGCTCTGCATTTCTCTTTCACGCCACAGCATTATTTACGTCTTTTTTCTCATCTTATCATAAGTTTTACGTCTTAATTTGAGGATTATGTAGAGAGAGAATTTTGTTTCTCTTGCACCGTATGATGTGTACAGTGCTCATAGCGAACGTAAAAACTAAAAAGAGGTCACGGGTTCCTTGGAGAAAATCGACAATGGCTTTCTTTGTATAACAGCGAGGTTGTGATGATTTGTGGAATAAGTTCCATGCATATAAAAATTATCTAAAGTATAGTGTAGAGAAGAGGTCCATTTGCAATTGGTTTTGTTTGCTTAACTTTGAGGTGGCTGGGTGCAGGTGGCAAGTTGTTGGAGATGAGGATGGAATCCAATATGGCCCTTTTCCTGTTCCCAAACGAGGATTGCCAATAAGGGTAACACAAAGGAAGAAACCAGCCTTTTAATGATTGAGAAAAGAATATGAAGACAAGTTCTTTTTTCCTAATATTAACGACAGAAGCAGCAACACCTAGGAGTTTGGATCCTCTAAAAGTAGTAGTGTTTTTTTCTTCCAAGAAGCTGTTCTTGAGAATCTTTTATCAAGTTGTTTTTGCTTTTTCTCCTTTTCTTTTTCATATTTTGTGTGGAGGGTTTCCATGAATGTAAGTTGGAAAGTGAGTGTCCAACTGCATTGCCGAGCTGTGATGCCTGTAACTATGTCATTGTGCAGAAAATATAAAAAGAAAAAAGAAAAGAGAAAGTGGAAAACGGAAAGAGTTTTCCGAAATTGTGCTTTTTGATTCAGGATCAAATGTGTGTGGTTCCGAATGTAAGCAAGGTAGTTGTCATGTTCCTTAGATTTTTTTTTTTCTTTCTTCTTCTCTGGTTTACATTGAGAACTTAATAGCCTTGTGCCAAAGATAAGCCATTGGGTGTCTCACACGTGGCATCCTTCAGCTGTGCACATTAGGATTCCACGTTGGACCTTGATTGGGCACAAGTAAGCGTATCCGAATGGGAAATTGTTCCAAAAATTTACAGGTCTGTCATTGGTGAGTGAGATTTGAAAGGATGTTGTAAATATTTGTCCATTTCTCCTCTTTATCTGTTATTGGCGTAAGACATTCAAACAGCAAAGCATGTAAGACGAAAATCGTTTTATTGACAAATAAGTTTATGTTTCAAGCCGTGGTTGAAAACAATTGATACTACAAGACTCACAAGATGTGATACATTCAATGAATTTAAGAACTTATAGACCTTTCCTATTTTCAAATTTTCATTGAAATTTCTCCCAATTGTTCCCATAGTAACAGGAAAGATTATTTAATCAAAAATATCTCTCTAGAAGTTGACAAAAATGAATTTGTTATATTTAAGCTTGTGTAAATTTTAAACTATGATAAAGTAGGCATAAGTTGAATAATACCTTGAATAACATGGTTTCACATAAGGTAACTATCAATCTCAAATGGGGGTGAGTGACAAAAAAGATATACAACTCAACTATAGATAAGAAAACAAATTTTGATATACTTACCAATTTAATCATAATTAACTTAAAAGGAAACACAATTATGGGTTTTTTTTTACATTGAAAGAGTTTTGATTGACAAATTCATTATAAATTAAATTCTCTTGTTATTTTATTTGTTTTAACAATTACTCATGAACATTGATGAACTTTTTAAATAAACTTGTAAATGCTTTAATGTTAATTTACATTTATTTTTTTTCTCAATGGTCTTAATTATATGCTTGTTATTTCCTTAATGATGTTTTTTTTATCTTCATCCTTTTTTTTCTCACTAGTACGTAAGCCTTTCCTTATTTAGCCTTATGAGGATTTAATTCA
>JANZLX010000008.1:32133733-32151820 GCA_025531955.1 Erythroxylum orinocense | reverse complement strand
TTGTTGCCCGTGGTTTTTCTCCGGTTTGGGAGTTTTCCACGTAAATTCTCTTGTGTTGTTATTTTCTGATATTTTTTTCTATTAAATATCATTAGGTGTGGGTTTGGAAGGTATAAATTCTTAACATAAAATACAGTTACTTGGTAATATATTATCATTGAATAAACAATATTTCTGTATCCGAGTTTGGAACATTATTCTCTACCCTTTGGTTGTGAGAAGAATTACTCCACCGTTAAGCACAAATATCATCGGCATGACAAATCGTTGTTGTACCTGTGAGCTGTGACACTTCTTTTTTCCCTCCCTCTTTTTAGCAATTAAATATAATCAAAATATAATTATTAAATATAATTAATTAATTAAAATATAATTATATATATATTTCTTTTTTAGCAATTAAATATAATTAATTAAATATATTAAAATTTGATGTAAGCAAAATTTTGTTTCTATTTTTAGCAAAACAATATTATGATTAAACTACATTTTGAAGAACGTATTTACCTTCCCTCAAAAAAAAAAAAGAATGTATTTGCCTAATGATATGTTAATGCAAGAAAATGCTAGAACTTTTTTTTTCAAGAGTTATTGGAAAAGAAATATCGTAATATACTTAATTTTAAACATTTTGTCATCATAAATGAGTACATAAATTAAATATAATTAATTAAATATATTAAAAATTGATGTAAAATAAAATTTTAACAAATGTTTATTTCTTAAGATTTTTAACAAACTAATCACTGTTAGTAGTCATAGTAATCATTTCTTTATCGTAACCAACCATCATAATTATAATAATTATATTTATTTTTTCTTTATTATATTCATTCTCATTTATATTATTATTGTCCGATATAAATGGGACACCTCCTTTGTATCACAAATATGGAAATTAGGCCCTCTCATTGACTAAGAAATAAAAGTTTATGATATCTCCTTTTATCAAAGTTAAATTTTTTAAGCCAAAAAAAGGTATTACGAAAGTCTGCTTCATTAACTGATGAATACAACTTACAAAACAGATTAGGAAAAACAGGCTTCTGACTTATCTTCTAAAAGGATATGATGGCATTCGATAGGTGTAGTGTCAAAATAAGTGACACCGACTACAAAATATTTTGCGTAGGTAGCGAACCAGTCGGTACATCTGTTACTTTTTCGATAAATAACAGTTCAGTTGCGAGTGAACAGCTCGTGTATATCTCTAACGATATAGTTAAAGATTGAAGAGCGGTTGTCCAAAGAAGAGAGGATATTATGCACAACGAGAGAGTCTACTTCCAATTCGATCCAGCGGAAGCCTAAGTTCCAGGCCAACGAAAGCCCGGTAAAAACTCCTCAAAATTCAGCCAACAACGGAATGCACCAGTTGCAGCCGAAGTTGTGAGAGAACCCGCGGAACCAAATTGTGTATGTTTCCTTATTCTTCTCATTGAATAACTTTCCCGTGTTTCTTTTTATTTGGTACAACAACTCTGCCTTATGGTCAATGAAGTAGTGTATAAAGATTTGCTTCATTCACACATGAATGTTACGTGTCTCGAAAACAAAGGAAGTGGCGAAGTACATTGACTAATAATCAACACGCGTAAGATCATATGAACACGTGCCAAGTGTTAGCCAGAATACAGGAAGTCGCGTGTACAACAAAGACGTGTGGAAGTCTTATTGGAAGAAATCTTTAGAAGTCAAAAAAGTGAAATTTGAGCAGCTTCTAGACTTGTCATCCAATCACGTTACTTTGTGACTGTTGAGATTTGAGACAGACAGACAGTTGGCTGCCTCCTAATTACATTCAACTACCCCTATACTTTCTTTATTTTAATCTTCCAACTTTCTACATTTTGTCGTCCTTTCTGCCCATCTCTGTTCTTCTCTCTTCCTTCTTTCCACACCCCTTCCTATTTTTTTATCTCGCTACTGATTTTGTGTTCTCTGGTAATTTGTTACTTTGCTTCTCTTTTTCTGATTTTTTTCTTTATTCTTCTTGTGTTGTGTGTTGGGAGTTTTTGGGGTTTGTGTAGTGTTCTGATTTTGCTCCAACTTGGAACTTATAATATTTGGGATACTTTTATGTATTCGGTTTTGACAATTTGCAGAAATTGGGTTTTCAGGCTTTTTCCTCCCTATTTATCCACTTCGTTCTGGGTTTTAACTTTTAAGTAGTGGAGTTTTTGAGTTTTTTTTTTTCATTCTCCTACTGATTTGAAAGTAACGTGATTCATTTTGTAATCTGGATTTGGTTTGTGGTAAAATGTGGTTGGTTCTTTACGTGGGCAAACGTGTTGATGCACATGTTACGTATTTTCTTGCCTGCAAATGTATTATGATCTGCAAGTGTCCTGTTGCAAGTCTAATCTTCTCACTTCTCTATATCCTGATCATATCTACACAGTGATGTGTATTCCATTATCGTTGTTCTATGTATGAATATGAATATACCGTGGTGATTCCCTGTTTGTGCTTTCTCTTACTATCCGTGTGTTTTTTTTTTATGGTTGCTTATTTTGGTGGTTGAAAGATAGTCCATTGAGATTTTGATTTGTAGTTGAACTGTGATAGGAGTAATGGAGCATGAAGCCCAGAACAAGCAAGTTTCAGAGCCAAAATATGAATGCCTCCTTTTTGGTAAGCTTTTCTTGTGAAAATTTCATTTAGCCATTTTTGTTGTCGCCCACGCAATTGGGGAATCTTTCTGATCCCAAGGTAAAAATACAATATAATTTATAATCAACTGCCAGATGTCGATGACACCCTTTATCCTCTGAGTTCTGGTTTATCGGTTCAAGTCACCAAGAATATTAAAGGTACCAGCATCACCTGTCTAGATTTGCTATATCGTCGTGAACCATTATGAATATAAGCAATAACAGGATACTTCATGTTGTCCTTGTTGTAGAATATATGATACAAAAGCTTGGAATTGAGGAGAGTAAAGTTCAAGAACTCTGTGTTTCGTTGTACAAGTACTATGGGACTACAATGGCTGGTCTCAGGGTATGATCTAAGAATCGTCGATGTTGGTTCTTTGTAAGTGATTACATTAGTGTATTTGCTAATTTGATTTTCTCTTTTTGTATTGTCTCTACAGGCTATTGGCTATGAATTTGATTACGATGACTTCCATAGGTACCATTTCTGACCATAATAAAGCTTCAATTCTTGGCATGATATTGCATGCTCTTAACGTGTTTATATTATACAGTTTTGTTCATGGAAGATTGCCTTACAATGTGCTGAAACCTGATCCTGTACTTAGGAGTATTTTGCTTAATGTGCCTGTTCGGAAAGTTGTAAGTTCTATTTATGCACAAGTTTCTGTTTTTTTTTTGTGTGTGTGTTTTTTTTTTGGTTCCATCAGACCTTTTCTTTTGTAATGCTTTGACTCCTTTCATTGTGTTTACTGTTAAGGTATTTACAAATTCCGATAAGGCTCATGCAAGTAGAGTCCTTAGCAGGCTGGGATTGGAGGATTGCTTTGAAAGGGTCATATGCTTTGAGACTCTGAATGACAGTAAGACAGGATATGATCCTGTTAATGCAGATGATGCACAAGTGTTTGATATCAACGAATACAGTTCCTTTCCTAACGATGGTGTTGAGCTTCCAAGGTCACCTGTTATCTGCAAACCATTTGAAGAAGCGTTTGAAAAGGCCTTTAAAATCGCCATGATTGACCCTAAGAGAACGGTAGGATCATTGAACTCTTTAACCAACAAAACGTTTAGCTTAACATTTTTGCATAAAGTATTTCACTTAGCTTTTGCATGTCTAATCTATCATAGGATCAGCTGTTTGTTTCAACTATATATATTCCATACCTGTTTTATCTTTCAGAATTCATTTCTTAGAGCTATGCTACACATTGCATTGTCTTCCTTTATAGTGTAGATCAGGTTCCATTAACATTGTAACTTTTTTTATTTCCAGTTGTTTTTTGATGATAGCATCCGGAATATACAATCCGGGAAACGCTTGGGCCTCCACACCGTCTGGGTAAGCTGTGATGCCAAACTTATTTCTCAGTTAACATGCTCTCAGAATTTCACCAATACCAACTCTCCTTAACGTGACTACAGTTAGGCTCCTCTCATCGAGCTGAAGGCGTGGACTATGCACTAGAGAGCATCCATAATATCAAGGAAGCACTGCCAGAACTGTGGGAGGCTGACGAGAATTCTGAAAATGTGAGGTACTCGGGAGAGATTGCAATTGAGACACCAGTGAAAGCGTAGCTTGGGATCTCATACGTGTAATCCACATTTTTATCATCCTGTTATTATCTGAACGAAGACAAGACACCTTGTTTGGTGTCACTATGTACTAATGTTAATGACTTAATTTTAATGCTAACGCAAATATCCTAAAATGTAATTCTTGATGTTTAGACAAGCTATCATATTAAGCGATTCTTATAATAAAGTGGCAGTGTAACCAGATATATATATATATTTTTTGGAACGGGACAGTTTGGTTCTTTTTTATACATTGACCATTGACCACAATTACATGTAAACCCATCTGGAGTTGTGGAAACTACAAATTAAATCATGAAAACGAATAACTGGTGCTTGAGGAGCAATTGTCCATGCAATTTTCTTTCTCCTGGTTCTGATTTAGCTAAAGAGTGGCAGATGCTGTAGTGTACACAGATCTTGGAAACTTATCCATTTACTTACATTGATAAGGCGTGCACATCTGTAATGTAGACTTGCCTCATAGATTAGAGGGATCAAAATTTCACGGGGAGTTATAAATCCTGACTGTGAAGCTCTTCCACAAAGTGAAATAATTCAATACAGCTAGGGGGAATGTTGTAGAACCTATACATCTATAAATGCGCTAATTTGGAGGATGAAGCGGAAGAGGGTCCTCCGGAAATTATGTTACCACTAAGGTTCTTACGAACTCATTACAGTGGCATCAAAAACCATGTGGAAGTTACCATATAACATGACTAGCTGAACCAATCTTGTGTCTTGAGAAAGAAGAATAGCCTGAATTCAGTCGAAGTTAGTCTTTCAAAGAGTACTTCTTCCCTGTGAATGCTTGAAATTTTGGCTCTTCCACCTTTTGATTCGGCTCTTCACTGCTTTTCTTCACGGGAACCTACAATCCAATATGAATCTTATTAAGGCACTCATTCAAACATGATAGAGGAGTCGTGTTGACACAAACAAATATATATGTACCTTTCCTGAACCATGCTGGGGCTGGTTTGCAGATGAACCAAACACAAGCTTTCCAGAATGTTGACTTGACGATGATAATGGCAATTTGGAATCATTCTTAACCTTTTCATCCTCTGGTTGGTGTTGTCTCAGTAAAGAAGTGGTACCTGTTGCAGCTGGAAGTGACGGTTTGCCATCCAACCGTCTAGCCAAACCCATAAAAGGACTGAACTTGGATATCTTTTTGGCAGACTCTTCTTCATCTGATATGCATTTAAACTATCTAAGATAATTCTGGATCCAACATTTGAACAAACTTATGATGTAAAATAAGAACACCTTCAGATCGTCTCTTGTTTGACAACAAAGTTGGCAATGAGTTTTCAGGTACTTTATAGTCGAGAGGTGGGGCAAAAGCTACCTCACAATCTGTTTCAATGATACTAATTGCAGATGACGGCTTTGATTCAACTATGTCAATGTAATATTTCTTGTTGTTATAGGTAACCATTATAGTATCACCCATTGTTAAGCAAGAATAGTTCCTAAGTGAAGTCTCCAAGCTGCAAAAATCAATGGTAAAGGAAGGAATAAATATAATGAGAAGAGTCACTTGATAAGGTACTGACACACTTATGAAGATGGCTTATAGACTAACACTGCTTTAGGGTTGGAGATGTCTAAGAAGTCCTTGGTGTGGGGCTGTAGCTTCACATAAGTTCCTTTTTCCAAGCTAGCGTTTCTTAATGTCACAATATCTCCTTCTTGTAAGAGCATGTTCTCCATCATCTTGCATTGTAGACACGAGCAGAATTAAATGTCATAAACAGTATAGATATTACATCTTTAAAGAGATCAAAATGGCAAATGCAATATACCCAGTATGGCAAGTATACGAGGCCCTCATCTGCAATGAACTCTAGAACCCCACAATGCGTAACTCGCTTGGTTGAAGGATTAGAGAGTTCAAATACCATTGGATAGTCAATGTGCAAGGAGGCTGGTGAGTGAAAATCTTCTTTTAATCAAAGTGTTGTCTTTTTTTTTAAAAGATGAATGAAAATATATTAAACTAGCAAAAGCTACTATAAACCATTACAATGAGTCATATGATCCACCTACAAAATCACATTAGGAACATATGCAACAAAATAGCCACTACAAAATATCAAAGTCTTGTTGTGGTGACATAATTGGTAAGATTTTCCAACTCATCAACAGGGAATAAAAAAGGAAGGAAAACTAGTAGACCATCTTCTTACCAAGGCGATCAAGAGCTGATGGAGGCATTATAACTGTAAGGAACACAAATTGCATGTAAAAAGTCGTAGAAAGGATTTGTTTTGTTATCAAGGAATTGCTAAATGGGAATTGAAGAATAGTATAGCGAGTCAAAAGAAAACGTACTTTTATCCCCCCTTTCCAGATGTTGCTGCAAAAACCAAATGAATTAGAAGAACTTCTTAGCTAAAGCATAATGACAAAGTGAAAATATGATGAAACCACTTGTAGCAATAAGGATCGAATGAAAACTTATATTGTTGAACACATTGGTAAAGCGAACACTACAATTCAAAAAAGGAAACAAAGGCAGTTATTAAAGGGATTTTTGCAGATATTCATCAAACCTTTTCAATGAAAGATACAGGATAACAACGATAACACTGTTCAAATGCTGAACCATTAGGATCTTCCGAAGCCTGCAATCATAAAAAAAAAAGCTCTTGAAAGGTTCCACTAATTTTCACAACCCAAACATTAATGATGTTCAGCCTTTTGAGCAATGACAAATAGAAACCCATAGATCAAGACCAGACAACTAAGGGAAATAAAGTGTTGAATATTTAAGTCGATTACGAAGAGATTCATCATAACAAGAATAAGTAAAAAGAAGGCAAAGTATGGGACAAGAACTAACATACCATGATTACCAAGCAAAAATGTTCCTATCCACAAGGTATGAGCAGGATTTCTGAAAAAAAAAATCCAAACTTTATCAAACTAAAAGAAAAATCTTAAAGGAAGGATCAGTCAAGAACCAAACTAAACCCGATTCGTGTAAAGACAAGAACTAATCAAATGCAGTATACCAACAACATATTCAAAACGAGAAAAGACATCAACAGATGCTGCAAATCATCAATAAGAGAAGTAAATAAAAAAAGAAAAAACAATTAACATTCCAAGAGAAACCATACTCCACGAGAAACCAACATCCAAAACGAACACAAGCAAGATGGGACGCGTTGATCAAAAACCTTGAAAGGGCTTGTGATAGATTGAAATATGATGATCAGAGAAGACAAGAGAAAGCACTCGGTGACTGAATGAAGTCGCAGAGTTTCCAGGTGACAGCAGCTTTAGATTATTGTTCTCGCAGTGCCAGTGATCTGTAGGATCATGCTGCCTTGCTTTTATGTTTTTATAGGTTAAGCATTTCACCTCTTGTGTAAGTAACTATCGCACACCGGAGCATCACGTGATAATGGAATCGTGGTAAATTAATTCCCACGTGACCGGCTTGATGGTAAGCGTAGGCCCCACTGGAAGATCCGGGCCATCGATAGGACCCAGAAAAGAAACCAAACATGAAGAAGCTCAGACGCAAAGAATAGAGAGGGGCTCAAAGCTTACAACTGGTTGGCGCTCGAAAGGTTTCTATCTGGTAGTCATACCCCTCTCCAAATCCGTATATGGTCAACTGGCAGCCCAACTCAGCACTTGCTAAGTTAGAACCCATGGGCTGTAGCAACCAATTGCCTTGATAACTTACCTTCCCAGTTCAACACCATGTCGTATTTCATTCGAATTAGTAAAAGGTCACGACTTAGAAGAAAGCCCATCATTTGGAAAGTTCGTTAGAATATGAGAATTAATTAACACAATGGCTTAACGTGGAGGCAATGCATTATTAGATTATTTAATGATCATGTAACTTATAGATTTGAGTCATACGAAAAGTACCTAAGATAATGATTATTGAGTATTAAATAATGGATCTCAAATGGGTCAAAAATTCTTTCCCGCTCTCTTTTAAAATGAAAGAACATGATGGTTGACGATATCGATGGAGATTGCGCCTCCCAAAATTTTAAAAATTAAATTTTTTATTTTTAATATAATATATATATATATATAGGGCATACGACACAAATTTACAAGAATAACTTACACAAGCTTGAGGATGAAGATCCTACGCACATGCCAATCGACTTTCAAGTTGCTTTTCTACGCTTTTTGAGATTGCCTGTAAATTAGATATTGTATATATATATATATATATCAAAACTCTTTATCTTTGATAACTGATACAGGCATACGACACAAGTTTACAAGAATAACTTACACAAGCTTGAGGATGAAGATCCTGCGCACATGCCAATCGACTTTCAAGTTGCTTTTTCTTCGCTTTTTGAGATTGCCTGTAAATTAGATATTGAAATTTCTGATGACAATAGGAAAAACATAATGCTTTCAAGGTAGTTTCAAAACTTAAATCTGGATCATCAATGTTTTCCTACCTTTTTCCTATGTGATCGAGCTAAACTAGATTTACCCCTGAGTAATACTTGTTCATAGCTAACTAGCATGTCTGATCGTTTTTCTTGACTTTTTGTTCTTCCGTCACGACTGTTTTTTATATCGACAAGTTTTATAACATTTATTCCACGACAGGATTTAGGGATGTTTCAGCGAATGCATGTATAACCGTTTGATCAATAATTTAACTAAGTTGTTGCGGTAGGGAATGAGTTTTTGAGGCTTATGGACAATAGGGAATATATATATATATATATATATGTATATATAAAAGAAAAGGAGATCCAATTATTTTTTAGTATATTTGACAGTTGCTACCTCTTTTATGGAATTAGTAAATATTGGTTCTAACTAATTTTTTTATTTTGTAGTTATAGAAAAATAATTTAAAAAATTAAGACCGACTATTCAGTCATCATCGTATGATTTAAATTAGAATGTTAATAAAGCACCTCCAGCATCGAAGGAGGTTATTATTGAAGAACTTATGATTGACTCGGAAAATCTTCCTTCCGATCCAAGATTGAGACCTAATATAATGGAGTATCCTCTTGAAAAACGAGATCAGGTGCATAAAGCTTATTTATTAAAAGGTCATTGTTAACCTCAAAATCATAACTTTTCTCAAATCATAGATGGAGATCGTAAGCGGAGATTTATTATATCATGGTTTGATGATTTCAAGGATTAGTTGGAATATAGTGTTGAAAAAGATACAACATATTGCTTATATTGTTATCTTTTCTCAGTTGATCGTGAAAGGAAGCATACTAATTTTGTATCTGAGAGTTTTAATGCTTCGCGAAAGAAAACAAGATTAAGAGAACATGTAGGAAATCATGACTCTAATCATAATCGATGTCGATTTGCTTGTGAAAATTTAATGAATCAATCTCAATCTATTAAGTTAGCTTTTCAAAGGAAATCAGAGAAATCAAAAATTGAATATCGGTATAAGTTAAATGCATCAATAGGGTGTCTTCGTTATCTCTTGATGCAAGCGCTGCCTTTTCGGGGGAATGATGAGTCTGAGAATTCAACAAACCAAAGGAATTTTCTAGAATTACTAAAATTTATAGCTTCTAACAATAAAAAAATTAGGAATGTTGTTCTAGGGAATGCTCTTAAAAATCTCAAACTTACATCACCCGATATTCAACGTGATATCATTAATGCAATTACATTTGAGATAACAAAGGCCATTATTTTAGATATGGGTGATGATTTGTTCTCTATTTGAGTGGATGAATGTCGAGATGTGTTAGTAAAAGAGCAAATAGAAGTCGTCATTCGATACGTTGATAGTTTTGGATGTGTCATTAGAAGATTTCTTGGTCTTGTGCATGTACGTGACAGAAGTGCAACTTTACTTTTAAAAGGTATCAAGTCATTATTCTCTAACTATGGCTTGAGTATTACTAGCTTGAGAGGTTGAGGCTATGATGGAGCTAGCAATATGCAAGGTGAATTTCATGGTCGTAAAAGTCTAATTTTGAAGGAAAATTCTTGTGCTTACTACATCCATTGTTTTGCACATCAACTTCAGCTTACACTTGTTGTTGTTGCTAAAAAGCATTTAAATGTATGTTCCTTTTTCAATACTATTACTCGTTTGTGCAATGTTATTGGAGGATCTTGTAAGCGTAGGGATATGCTTCGAGAAAAACAAATGGAGAAAGTGATGATAGGAATTTCACAAGGGGTGATAGAAATTAGGCAAGGGTTGAATCAAGAAATGACGTTGAAAAGACCCGGAATACTCGTTGGGGTTCTCATTTTGGTACGCTCATTAATTTGCTACATTTATTTTCTTCTGTCATTGAGGTTTTTAAGTTTGTTGGAGAAAATGAGAATGATGATTCACAAAGGGCTGAAACTATTGATTCAATTGATATTATGCTTCGCTTTGAATTTTTCTTTGTGTTGCATCTTATGATAAAGATCTTGGGAATCACAAATGAGTTATCTTAAGTTTTACAGAAAAAAAGATCAAAATATAAGGAATGCAATGCATTTGGTTAAAGTCTCAAAATGTCATTTGCAACAAGTTAAAGATGATGGTTGGAAGTCTTTATTGAAACAAGTTGTTGACTTTTGTGGTGAAAATAATGTAAGTGTGATGATAGATATGCAAGATATGTTTTATGGGTAAGCATCTTTCAGTGCTTCCCAAACTGCATGTGCTGCGTCTATGCCAATGACAAGTCCAAGAGCTTTTTAAAAGAGGATTCCAATGATCCAACCTTAGAGAAGGCAATAAGACTTTTTCCAAGTAGCGAATTCTTCTGTCAACTATGGTGTGGTGTTTTTGGTGTTTGTATTTGAAGTAGTATATTTTGTTGGAACTAGTGTTTCATTAGTGAGATGACCAACCAATTTCATTAGTGAGATGACCAACCAAATCTTGGCTCTGTGCTAATCCTAAAGCTTGTTCTCTCCATAATGGATAATTTGATTGTGTGAGTTTTAATGTGATGAAATTTCCAACATTTAAAGACAACAAAGTCATGGCTCTAATACCAAGAGAAAAAAAACAGAGGTGTAGTAAAAGAGAATTTTGTTATTCTAGAATTGATTCTTATCTCACTGATACCAATTACAAGCCTAAAAAATCTATATATATAGATTAATACATATATAGCACTTGTACAAGATAAGGAAGGAAAGATCACAGTTTTATCTATTGCAACTAAAATATGAAAGAGATATCATCACTATCAAATGGAGTTTTTTTATCTAATAAACTACCACATTTAATGAACTACTACTTTAGTATGAATTTGTTACTCTTTGGAAGTCCTAATCACTAACCATATTTTCTTTGATAATTTTGTGAGTACTATCAACCTTATCACTCCATGATTTGTGGGACTTCTTATGGTCATCCTTACCACTCCATGATTTGCTCATAGTAGCATCCTTATCACTCCACAGATGCTGTAGAT
Organism: Erythroxylum orinocense; assembly: GCA_025531955.1. Lineage (NCBI taxonomy): Eukaryota > Viridiplantae > Streptophyta > Magnoliopsida > Malpighiales > Erythroxylaceae > Erythroxylum > Erythroxylum orinocense. The sequence goes on along the minus strand of JANZLX010000008.1, from coordinate 32,140,158 downwards.
TGTTAATATTTAGTTCACGAGTTTGATGTAAAAAAAAAGATTTATCCAACCTTTATTTCAAACTTAATCCACCAATTTACCTGTTGTTTGTCAATGTAAGAGACTCCAAGAGTACATATGGGGGTTTTGAGAACCAGGAAAGAAGATTAGCACTACTAACAGGTATGGATGGATCCAGAAAATTTTTTAAGCCTGGGCAAAATTTTAATTGGAGAAAATTTTTATTTTTAGTGGTGGCAAAATTTCAATGAAAGCAAAATTTTATTTTTTTATAGGATCAAAACTTAAAATAATAATTTTTATATAAAATTTTTTGGAGATAATGGGGGCACTACACTTGCCCCCAATGTAAATCCATGCTAACAGGTCACCAACTTTCAATGACAAAATGCTGATCCTTCCTTCCCTCTAGTATCCACACCTATACTTGGTCATGTTTTTAATTATGTAGCTAATAATGCAAGTTAGGACAAAAGTTCCATCATCAGTCATAATCAGGTAATAAACATTGATTTCAAAGTCCTCTACTTTATTGAAGGATATGGCAGTGGGGTTCTTTGCGAAGTTGTTCTCGAATGATGGGGGTTTTAATTCTGTGGGTTTTGCGGGTTTGACTTTTCCTCGGTTATCTGAGACGACAGTGGCCGATATGTTGAAACTCGTTACTCGGGACGAAGTTTGGCTGGCTGTTTTGGGTATGGGTTCTTATAAGGCCCCTGGACCGGGTGGTTTCCAACCTTTTCTTTAAAGAAGTATTGGGACGTGGTTGGTTAAGAGGTTTTCCAGTTTGTGTCGCATACTTTTAATTCTTGTGAGATGGATGCTCAGGCTGCTATGGGTTTTATTGTGCTTATTCCTAAGGTTCATGGCCCGGAATCGGTTTCTCAATTTCGGCCTATTACACTTTGTAATGTGTTGTAAAAGTGGTTATGAAGGTTTTGTCGAATCGTTTAAAACCTTTTATTGACGGCTTGGTTGGCCCGTTTCAAAGTAGTTTTATTCCTGGTCGTACCACGGCTGATAATATTATTATTACTCAGGAACTACTGCATTCTTTTAGGAGATCTAAAAGTAAAGTGGGTCATTTTGTTTTGAAGGTGGATTTGGAGAAGGCCTATGACAGGGTCAATTAGGACTACCTGCGGTTTGTATTACAAGGTTTTGGTTTCCCTTCTCGGTGGATTAATCTGATTTTAAATGCTCTTTCTCAATCTTCACTGGCTATTTTATGGAACGACAACCCCTCTGCGTCCTTCTCTGCTACTCAAGGGCTTCGCCAGGGCGATCCACTCTCTCCTTATTTATTTGTTCTCTGTATGGAAGGTTTGACCATGCTTATTCAGAACGCACTGATGAGTAAAAAATGGCTTCCAGTTCGAGCATCTAGAGGGGGACCAGGTATTAGACATTTACCTTTTGCTGATGACTTGTTAATTTTTGGTAAGGCTTCAGCTAAACAAGTTCAGGTGGTCTGGGAGGTGTTGGAGGTATTCTGTAGGGCAAGTGGGCAGAGGGTTAATCTTTCTAAGTTAAGAATTTATTTTTCAAATTCTGTTTCCCAGATATTGAAATCCCGGCTCCAACAGTCACTGGGGGTCGCAGTTACTTCTGAATTGGGCAAGTATTTGGGTGTTCCGTTATTGCATGGTCGAGCTTCCATTGCTCATTATCGGAGTATTGTGAGCTTGGTTGAGACTAGGCTGGGTAACTGGTGCTCTAACTTTCTGAGTCCCGCTGGGAAGGAAGTGCTTATTAAGTCTTCTATTTCTTCCTTACCAATTTACACGATGCAAACGGTTTGGTTACCTTCTTCTATTTGTGGTAGTTTAGATCGTTTGGCTCGTGATTTTTATTGGGGCTCCTTGCCAGATAGATGTAAGATGCATTGGGTTGGTTGGAATTGGCTTATTCGGCCAAAGAGATATGGGGGTCTTGGTTTCAAAAGTTCTAGATTGATGAATGTTGCCTTATTGGGTAAGTTGGGTTGGAAGTTATTTTTGAACGATTCTACTTTGTGGGTGGAGGTGTTACAGTGTAAATATTGTCATGGGGGGTCTATTACCTTTGTTGCCAAGGGTTCGGATTCCAGTTTATGGAAGGGGGTCGTTAAAAGTTTTGCCTTATTGTTTCCTCTTTCGGTTTGGCAAGTTGGTGATGGTTCCCAGATTAGTCTTTGGTTTGATAATTGGTGCTCGGGAGGCCCTTTGGTGGATCATATGGATGGCTTGTCAGTAGGGGAAGAACATTTTAAGGTAGCGCATATTATTACTGCTGGTTCTTGGGATTTTTCGGGCTTACGTTCTGCCATTCCGGCTCATTTTCGAGAGGTTATTCGGGCAATTCCTTTGCCTTTGTTTACTTCGGTGCCAGATAATATGTCGTGGAGTTTTTCCTCGAATGGCACATATTCGGTTCGAGCCGCTTATAAGGTTCTTCTTTCGGAAGAGGTGTCTAATACTCATATTTCGTCTTATTTTTCTTGGTTGTGGAAGGTGGCTGGTCCACCAAAATTTAAACATTTCTTGTGGTTACTTGGGCACTCAAGTCTTGCGACAAACTCTTTGAGGTTCACACGAAGTTTAGCTACTTTTAATTTATGTGGAGTCTGTTTTTTTTTTGCTGAGTCCTCTTTGCATTTGTTGCGAGATTGTAGTCATGCGGTTGTATGGTGGCAGTAGTGGGCGGTCCCTGTTAATTTTTTTACTGCTTTGAATTTGGTTGATTAGCTAGCTTTGAATCTGCATGCTCATACTATGGGTCCTTTTGGGTTTGCCTGGGTACATTGGTTTCTGGTTGGTATTTGGTGGTTGTGGAAGGCTCGGAATTTATTGATCTTTCAAAAGGAGTTACTTTCCTTACCATCTTTGAATGGTTGTGTCTTTAAAGTTTCAATGGATGTGTCATTGACTTCTGTTTCCACACCAAAGCTTCATAGTGTGCGACGTTGGATTGGTTGTACTGCATCACCATCTGGTTGGGTGAAGTTGAATTGTGACGACAGTTCTATTGTTAATCCTGGGCTGACTAGTGGTGGCGGATTGTTGCGTGATTCCTTTGGCCGTTGGCTCGGGAGATACTCGTTTAGAGTTGGTGTTTCAACTATCTTAGTGGGGGAGCTATGGTCCATTCGCGATGGTTTGATTTTTGCGTGGGATCATGGTTTTCGACAAGTTCTTGTAGAATCTGATAGCATGGAGGCAGTGCGGATGGTGACTTGTGGTGTTACCTTTTCACATTCCCTGTCTGTTTTGGTTGTGGATATTTAAGCCTTACTTGCTAGAGATTGGAGTTGCTCTATTAGACATGTGTTTCGTGAAAGTAATTTTGCAGCAGATTGTTTGGCTAAATTAGGTCATGACATTGCTTCTAATTTTTAGGTTTGGGAGGATATTCCTGACTCCCTCTCCTTGATTGTCTAGGTTGATGCCTGTGGTATTTCGTTTATCCGATAGTTTTCGTTTCTATTCATTGTAACCCAAAAAAAAAAGGAGACTATAAGGAAGCCATAGGAAAGTTAGAAGCCATGATGGGCAACCGGAGGAAGTAGCTAAAAGAGTAGAAGAAAGAGCCAGAAGGAATCCATTGAAAGATCTAAAAAACATAATGTCAATATAAATCTTTTTGAATAATTCAAGAAACTAGCTAAATTGTTTGTCAATCTTCTCTTTCTTAATTCTCAATTAATTGTAATTAAATGTTCCTAATTTTAAAATTAAATTCAAAGTATGCTGAAATTTTTAATTAAATTTCTTGTATTTCTTCAATAAAATAATATCAAATTATCCTCAAATCCAACAATAAGTCTCCAATTAACTCTCTTTTACAAACTTTACAATTTAGACAAGCTTTTTCTTATTTATATTTTACCTCACCTAGGACTAGAAAAGATTATCTTAGAAAATCCAAAATATTTGTAGACAGAGTCAATCATTAGTTCCCAACCGTGGGATTAATAGAATCCTATACATAAATCGGTTAATAAAAGAATAAAAAAAGCTTTTACTGTGTCACTTAAGTTAGCGTATTCCTTTATCATTTCATCCAAGCGGAAGAGTTCCTCTAATTCTATGAATTTGATTATAACAAACTAGGTATGATTTCGCCTCCTTAACTTAATTGAAACTAAATAATGTAATTAAAACCTAAATTAATCTTTGATAAAAAAAGAAATTGAATGTACAAAATGATATGAACGACTAAAACTAAAATAAAAATGAAGCCAATTAAACTTAAAATGTTCATTTGATCCATTCAATATTTGAAATTCTTGATGTTCATTGAGCACACCGAAAGAAAAACTTAACTCTACATAATTAAATTTGTAGTAGTGGTGAGTAAAGATCGTATTTATAGAAAGTGTGCGTTTAGTTTTTGAAATGAATAAATTAGTGTTTAGGTTGTTTCAATTCCAATTCGTGGTTCAATCTCGACCTTCACATGAATTAGCACAATTAATCATCATGTTGTTCTTGTACCTCTCTTAAAAACTATTAACATGAGTTTTCCATTATCTTATAACTAATTAAAACAAGTATTTTAATTAGGTCCAGTTATTAGATAATTTAAAATAAACTCTTTAGATTTAGTGTGACAACTGCATTATATAATAGAAAAACAGGTTAATCTAGGTAACAATCATACAAGCTCGGGTCATTTAACCTATGTTATGTTATCTTTAATGATAAACAACCATTAGTTTTCCATAAGGCCATGAAATGTTTTCCATAATCACCAGAATAGCAAATAAATGCCTTCCAAAACTTTTGGGTTATCAGGTTTACCATATAGTTGTAATCTGACCCAACATCTTAAATAATTTCCTCCACAAATTTTGAAACAAAGAAATTCTTTACTTTTAACAAATAAGAAAACAAGGTTTAAGTTCTTAAATTTTGGCCTTAAGATTATTGTTGCATATTTTTTTTTCAATGTGTACTACAAATAGTAAGTAGTTGCATTCGCGAGTACTAACATTAAGAAGATTATAAAAATTGGACAGGATTAATTTATAAAAGGATTGTTGATTAGGTTAATTTCTAACTAATTAACAATCAAGGATGGCAATGGGTCGGCCCATGAGCTTACCTCACTAAACTTTTTTTAAAATTAATAGTGTAAAATAACATATTTTTTAATTGAGTTCGGGCTTAATGGCTTAGGTCTAACTCTTCTAAGTTTAGATTAGTTAAGTCTCAGGTTAGTTTGAGCTTGAGCCTGACCCATAAGTCATCCTACTGAAAACACCTAAATTTGGACCAATAAGCCAGCTCATTAACATCCCTATTAACAATTGAGCAAACAGTATTTAAAAAATTATGCATTTTATTTAATTTTATAATATTAAATAAAATATTTATACTTTCAACCTGTTACAAAATAAGTCCACTTTTAAGTATATATTCAATGGTATTGATATTGCTTGTCTTACCAGCAAAATCATCTGACAATTCAATATATATGTAACAAATAATATTATGTACCAGCTTTCTTTTAAAATTTAAAAGGCTAATTAAATGATCATCATTCTTCTTGTTCTTCCTTCATTACTTGACTACATTAGTGGTTAGAAAGCAACTAGAACAATGACTTTGTTGGTTGGTTTGGACTTCTTGTTTATGCGACTTAGTTTTAGCCATAATTGTCGACCTCCTAATGAAATATAGGAATAATGACTTTATTTGTACACTTGAAGAGACCACAATTCTAGAAGTTGCTTCCAGTCTTGAAAGTGTTAATAAGCCTATAAGATGTTGTCCCACAAAAACTAAACCGTTTGGTTACCGTCCTCGTATCCGAGGACGGATGATGAGGACAGAAAAATTTTGTCCCTTAGCGTGTTTGCTTACTAAAGACAGAAATTTTTGTTCCGTCTTCAGAGGAAGAAGACAGAAATTTTTGTCCCTCTCAAAACTGAGGTACAGAAATTCTTGTCCGTAGGACAAGAACTGGAAAGGACCAAAATACCCTCACATAATCACACACCAACCCACTCCTCCTTCGTCTGTCTTGTTTGTCCACCGAACGCAGGTCACCACCGAAAGTCTCCCTCCTTTTTTTCGTTACCGTCTGAAACTACAGGGGCTCGCAACTCTCCCGCGCAACTCTCCTTCTTTACTTTGCTGCGTCTCATTCTTGAAAGGTATATTGTGTGTTTCCCCCTCGCACGAGAGCACCTTGCGACAAGTTCTGAATTACAGTTTCTGTTCCTGCAGATCGTCTTCTCCAGCAAAAGTCAGTCTCCGTTGAAGCAAACCCACCGTTCGACTTTCTGCTCTCTCTTCTGGGTAAGACTCTTCATCGATTGGTTTTGTTTTTCTGTTAGGGTAATGGGTCTGAAATGGGTGTGAGACGAATGGATGTGTGTTATTGATGGGTGTGGAAGGGGTAGGGATTCGGATTTGTTGATGGGTATGCATTGGGTGAGG
>JANZLX010000008.1:32106893-32120824 GCA_025531955.1 Erythroxylum orinocense | reverse complement strand
ACGACAATGTACTGACAATTTGCAAATTATGAAAGCTCGATATGAGGAACCAATTTAAGCACAAAAATCATCAATTATGAGTCAACAAGTGCACAAACAGTTAAGAAAGTGAGGCCAATTTATAATGTAAACTTGGCTCAATCAGTAATATAAAGTTTTTACCTCTTATAATTTCCTAAGAAATTGAAAACAAAAATAATTTGAACTTTATAACATTAGCTATCAAAAATCTGTTATTTAGATATAATAACTTATAAAATTTTAAATTTAGTGGGATTATAATCTTATGTTTTAACTCCAAGTCCATATTTAGCTATTCAATAAACAAAGTCGAATTCTTACTATTCTACACCTTAATATTAGGCTACGAAATGAGGTATATGCCATAGTTAGCATCAATTCCCGTGAACTTAGAAGTTTCTCCTAATATATTGTTTTTAAGAGAACCATCCATGCTAATTCTAGGTCTTAACTTCTCCTACCCCTTATCTATAGAATCCAAATACATATACATCTTTTTGAAAACAAGTTTATATTCTTCACAATTCCTTTTAACTTAAGCTCAAATATAGAGCTTGGATTCATCTCCTTCAATTTACTCATATACCTTTATAATTTTGTTATACTCATTTTGTTGCTCTTTGGCCTTTACTTTTAGAATCTTCCTCCTTACATATTTGTATATACAAGAGTTTACTGATAGATTCATTAACATGTTTAAAATATACATATTCTATTTGATGCACCTATAAAAATTTTATAAAAGCAATACGCTATGATTAGATTTTAATCTCTCTAAATCATCAACTAACCTCTTCCTAAAAATAAAATACCATGCATTGAAAATATTCTTATAGCTCAATTCTTTCTCTGTTTTACATACTTCTCTTAGACTAACATATTCTATGTTTATATTGTCAAAATTTTTAGGTTCATAACCTTCCCATTTCAAAATCGCTTCCTAATGAAGTGTCAACGACATAAATAACTTAATATCAACCTTTTATTTTATTGCCATGCTATTAGATGGACAAAAAAAGTAATTAATAAGAAAATGGAATTAATTTTAAGAAAACTAAAGTTAAGAAAAGTAACAAAATAAAAGTGAAACAAGTTCAGCCTAAATCATATAATTGACAATAATAATTAAGACAAACAATAAAATCAAATGAAAAAGGTTAAAAAAGTGAAAAAACATATTATTGTTTTGAGTTAAAAACAAATTATTCCTTGTATATGCCTATTTAATCTACAAAAGTAATACCTATTTCCTTTTTATATACTTTATTATAAACATAAACATAAACTTATACTTTACATATGTAAAGCTAGAACAGAGGAATAGGGAGATTGGCTACTTTGGCTGGCTAACTATAATTAAAGTTAGATTGAATATAACAAAGTAGATACTTGTAATGAATAGGATCATTATTAGTTCTTTTATTTCCTTTGATTCAATAAGGCTAAAGGTGTGATCTAGACCTCAACATTTTATATAAAGTTTAAGTAACTCTTATCATTATCTCTGGTATCACTTTGCACCCTAATGTTACTAAAATAACACTCATTGTCTTATAACATTACGAAAATAGTACTCATTGCAAAGATCACATCAATATCTAGTAGGTCTAATTTGCCTAGTTGTGACATGACATAAGCTAAATTTATGACTTATATGTTAAAAGATGCTAAAAATTTAACTTAGGATTTAGTGTAGCACCCTACTCTTGCAAGACACATACCCGACATCCTGAGTGATGTCTGAGTACGTACCCCGCAAGGGCAGCATGCTAGAACAGTCAAACACTCGAAATTCAGTACCTTTTTTTTTCCAAATTTATCATACACGTATGTGGAATTCAGTAATCAAATTCGGGCCCATTCTTTTCTTTCATAAACATCGAAATCACATTTATTATTGTCACACTCAATATCATTCTCATTTACAAACCTTTCCACTTTGGAAAGTTATTACAAAATAAAATATTCAAATATACATATTACAATAATCGCGGAAGACTCAATTTGATACAAAAATAAGAAAATACAAATACAGATGCAAACTGATCTCGACCTCTACGTCTTACTTGAATGCAGTGGCTATACTCCCGTTTGCCCAACGGGGTAACTCTTCTGAGCCTGAAAAATATTGAAAATTTTGGGTGAGCTTTGCAAACTTAGTGAGTAACCATCCTTGATGGCTCACTCAATCACATAACACATACAATTCATAAAATCACATTCATTTCAGATTCACTTCAGGCATATTTCATGTTTACGAATCATTCAAAACTATTTAAATCATACATATCGCATGCATATGTGATGCTTATGAGACTCTCTTTCAATTTGTTATTCTTGTGACCGAATGCCTAAACTGTCTCATATTTATTGTGAATATTGAGCTCATTAATAACTGTCCCGTATCTGTTGGGGATACCGGGCTCATTTTACATAGTGAGCCTTTGGCTCTTAATCACTTTCTGAGCTCTAGGCTCTTTTTCATAGTCTGAGCTTTAAGCTCTTTTTCAGTGGCTACTCCGATCACAACTGCCTTTATCTTTCATGCATTTATGTAATGAAATACATCAATCACATATGAGACCATCTAGGTCGACTCATAGTACGCTCCAGATTAACATTTGCTTCCAAGATCTGGAAACGTCTGAATGTGGATGTTTATCTTGCACATCAAAATTATGCAATACACATGTTGCACACACATATTAATAACTTTTCACAAATACAAGTGTTCATTTATTCATAATTGTGTATATGGACTATGTACAATGCATGCTCAAAGACTATCTCGGGTATCTCTCTATTATTCTCGTCGCGTAAACATTCATATTTCAAATCTCACATAAGAATCATTTACACTCATGGTTTATGCCTCAATAAGACCTTTAGAATCCCCATTCCTATCTCATTTGGATGTCTAGAGAAAAGGTTATAAGCAAAAGAAGGAAGGATGTTCGGGTGCAAAGACCTCAACTAAATGTAAGTCACAACCATGCAACATCAGTGCACCGCTGTACATTTTGAATTAAACAAGTCACAAGCGTGCAACCATAACGGATGCCCATGCTGCCCATGCAACAACAAAAAGTCACGGGCGTGCAGACTTAACACACGACCGTGCACACCCAAAACAAATTTTCAGATTTTTCAAAAACACACTTTCGAGTCTACTGTTCTAGATCATTTAGACGATACAAAAGAAGTATTTTAACAAGATTCTCTTCTAGAAAATTATTCTCCTATCTTTTAAGTTTATAATAACACCAAAATCACTCACTTTGGTTCAGAAATCCAAAAGTTGTACTCCAAATATTTCGGATTATTCATAATTTAAAACAATTTTCTGAAACTAATTTTAATTCGAAATCTGGAATTCTAGAGACAGAATAAAAATTTGATCTCTTCAGAAAATTTGTAGTCCTATGTCTCCAGTCTACTCTAAACGAAAAATCATTCCATGCGAATAACTACAGAAAAAGATATTGTCAAAATGCCGAAGCAAGTTTAATGAAAATACTCCAGTTATCATTTTCCATAACTTCTCATCATTTTTTCCCACATTTATCACTCAATCTCTCCCAAATGATTTTAGGTGGCTATATTTTTTTTTTAAGGTGTGAAGAACAACGTGTTTCGAATATAATGGTTTAATTTCCATGTCGTTTGGAGGTCAGGAGAGCAAGATATGGTCAAAAGATCAAAAGAGGTTTCGAATTTTTCCGGCCATAAAAGTCGCGATCGTGCACAAGTTTTCACTCGCCTTTAAAAAGTCACGATCGTGCTCCAGCACAATCGCGAGTTTCCAAACATTAGAGGAAAGTCGTGATCATGCAAAAGCACGATCACACTTTCCTTCTTTCTTTTCCAAAAGTGCGATCATGCAAAAGCACAATCGCGATTCTTCTTCCTCTTCCGTGACTCTGCAATAATTTCTTCTTCTTTCTTTTCTTTTTAACCAACTTCTCTAACTCCTCTCAACCACATTTTCGACTTCAAGGAATTAACATTAAATATCAAAACCAGACAATCTCTTTATTTTCTCCATCTCTGCGTTTCATCTATCTTCCACTGTTGCAAATATTTTTCATGTCATGTACATTTTGCATTTTCCTCTCTAACTTCCATTCACCTCCAATCTTTCACAAACAAAATCCAAAATCCATACTTAAACAAAATTATCACAAACAGAAAAAGATCATTGACACATTTCACCATCTTCAGTATTTCTTCACTGCTGCATTTTTTTGAGTTTCTGTTGCTCTCCTTCATCTCCATCAACACTTTCATTTCATCTTAACTTTTCATTTTAAATCATTCATTCTCATCTCAGAACATCATCTAACAACTATTATTTAACTCTAAATTCATTCTTCTGTTCATCTCTAAAAACTCTCAAAACTCACGTATATGCATAAATATATACCAGTGAAAATAGAGTCCTCACTTCTGTTTTCTTCAAAAAGTTTCGGCACCTAGTTAAACACATTTTCCATGTTCTTTCAACTCCAAGAACCATTTCTACACTAACTTATAGCATAACGATCATCAAATCCAAAAATCAACAATCCACATTTTACATCCTATTTTCAAAGCAAACATGAAAAATGTATATTCTTCTCATGAATATGAAATATCAACTAACTCACCAAATTTAATACATATATTCACAACTCATAAAGATTTACTCAATACTTACTTGTTAAATTTTCAACTTCGTCGAAATCTCAAGAAGCCTTAATCTCCAGGCAACTCATGTACACCATTGTAGAGTTTAGCAAGTTTCGGTTTTTCTTGAGGCAAATGGAAGAAAACCGAAGTTGGGAGTAGCGAAAGGGTAGATGAGAACAAGGTTTTTCTTTGGTGAAGATTTGATGAAAAAACTTTGTATAAAGGAACAAGCTTAAAGAAGATAACCAAGAAGAAGATATTTTTAAGACAAGACAAACAGTGTCTTTGTCTTTCCAAGTTAAAAGAATAGTAGTAAACCTTTTAAGATCAACTTTACATGTGACACTTGTCACTCATCCATCTCTTAAGGCTTTAACTAGTTCTTATTTAACTAGTCCAACCAACTCCAATATTTTTACTACCATTGTGTTCCAATTTTCTATATCATTTTCTCACAAATTCTAAATCGTCTCCAAATTTTCAAATTCATTTTCTCAATAATTTATAAAATTATTTTTAACAATTCTCCAATATCATTTGTTTCTTATTTTTATTTCCTTCCATCAATTTACTTGCCAAGTGGCATTTTTCCTAGTCTAATAATATTCAACATTTTCAGAATTTATTCCTAAAATTGACCAAAAATTCAAAATCACTAAACACACTTTCCAATTAAATTTTCAGTACCCATAAACCACAATTCTCAATAAAATTACCTTTCACATATATAAGTTAATTATACCCGGAATGTCAATGAATGCATGTACAGTCATTTTAATGTGTGCAAAAATTCAAATTCACGTATGTGTACGCTAACATTATGGATAAACATGAAAATGCATTTTGTCTTAATCTCACATATACCATATTTGTGGATTCTAACTTTTAATATGGGAACGGGATGTTACATTTAGAGTCTGACTCATACCTTTTTTAAAAATTTTAGTTTGATGTGATACCCTAAGAAATGTTTGGGGCAATTGGTACCTTTGCTATTTAAATACAACATCCTAAATTAAGTTTTTACTTGATAACTTGAGACATTTTTATCTTAACTACATAAAAATTTTTAAGTCAGCATTTGACCACTCTAATATGATGAAGATCATTAAATAAGAATGTAATTGTATTTTAATTAAATGAGGTGTAAGAGATACTAAATCTCATGTGATTTCATTAACTTTACAAAATCTCTATATGCTTAAGAATCTCTTGATAGGCCCTTTTGTTTTATAAAAAGTCCAAAATCAATCCTCATGTATTCTTAACTTCAATTGACGTGATAATTTATAGACATGTGACACTCCATATAGTCAATAATGCTATAGGATATAATTGTACATTAGCAAACTATAAGAGTAATATATATGAAACAAATTGATTTATTATATTTATACACTATTGTCTATATTAATAATATATTAAGTTGTTGGGATAAGATAGATGCAAGAAGCAGGGGGAAGGTTTCTTCCTTGATCATCCTCAGTATCTTAAGCAATGGAGATCCTTCCCTGTTTAGCAAAATAGAAGAGCACATTTAAGAAGCATCGACTTATGAAGTGTTGTCTCAAAAATTCTGGTTTTGTGAAGGAAAACTGCTTTAATATTTCAGTCTGAAAATGTATGTGTAGCTGGTTAAGGTGTACCTTTTTAGGCCTCTACAAGGTCATCTTAGATGTAAGATATATATAGGTTGACTGTTGTGATATGCTTGTTATCCTTAAGGAAGTAACTTTTGTATAATTATCTCATGCTCTTAGGTGTGGTTAGACCTTTTGGTACTGGAAAGAAATTTACACCTTGGGCAATGTCTAGACTTGTACATAACTTTTAAGTTGTTTTATTAAATTACTGATTTATCAAAAAAATAAGATTTAATGTATATAACAATACTTCATTTTATTTAAAAATAGTAAATTTATTATATTTATTCATTATTAATAATGCATGTACAAGTTTAATGTGATAGTAAATTAATTTTTCAATAAATTTTTATTTATTATATAACAATTTTAATAAATAATATGGCTATTTTTATTTTTATTTATTTTATAAATAAATAATTATATTAATTTTATATTAATAAACACAATTGTGAAACTTCTTATTATTTTATTATTTTATCCCATTTACATCTTATTACTTATACAAAAAGTATTTAATATGTAATGTTAATCTATTTTACTTTAATAAAATTAAATTGATAATCTAACCTGTTAGTATTATAAAATAATAAATTAAAATAAGTTAAACATAAAGTAAACATAAAGCAAGAAAAAAAACAAAGGGATAGAGTTTTCTGCTACATCACTAGAACATTTACCTTTTTCAAACCCTTTTGTATTACTTTTTAGTTTTTCTTAAAGTTAATTACCATTGCTATTAACTAATTTAGGTAGGATCTTTCCTACCTAGCATCTTCTCCTATTTTTTCTTTATTAGGAATGGATCGTCCTCTAAACATTAGTCTTTCTTCTCTGACAATTATGCTCTTGATGCATAGAAATCTCGTGCTTATTATCTTTGTCATCTTCCTTCATCCAAGAACGATATTGCGGAAGCTCCTTCATGTCCTCAACTTCTAACCTTAGTTGATCTTTTAAACTTTTAAATATTGGTTGCATTTGATCCTTAAAAATCAAACTTAAACTCTCTATGACTAGAACTTGATTCTTCCTACAAGTTAGCTCCTAAATCATTTGCCACTACTTCTCAAGGAATCCCCCAATTTTCTGATCTCCTTTTAAAGGGTCCATCATTATCAAATCCCTATAGCAATCTTACTCTAGGTTAAGCTTAAGATTCCACTTAGAATGTAACTAGGAGAGCATAATGTCAAGTTATAGGGGGTAAGGCTCCTTAAGAAAAATTGAAATGTGTCCCACAAATAAAAGGTAATAATCTGTAAGTCGTTTGACCACCCTTGTATATAATCTAAGCGAGAGCATCAACATGGTCCTACACTATATCTAGATATTTTATTATAGAAAGGCCATCTTACTTACAAATGAAGATGTGGGTAGAAGTTTAGTGGAACAAAATGAGACTAGAAAAGACACTATTAATGAAGAAGAAGAATTCTTATTTAAGTTCAATAATGAAGCAGTCACCTTGAAAGTCTTGAAGCTAGGTTTATGGCATATCAATGGAAAACTATAACTACTATAAAATTGGAGACTAGGGATGGTGTTAGAAAATTTTGATATGAGTTCAGCTTCAATTTAGGACCATATAAATATTGGTCAACCATTAAACTAAGCTACTTAACTAGCTTCAATAAAAGACTAATATATATGGATGAAAATATAGCAACCTTAAGTAGAATAACATATGCAAGAAACTGTTAGGAAGTTTAAGTGAAAAAAATTATCAAAAATATTAAGTCCTAAAAGATCGAATGGGAATGGAAATTTAGATTCAAAATTTCAATTACTTACTATTGGAAGTCGACAATAGCATTAGGAAAAAAGCATATGGGAACCTAATAAAAAGAGGTTTAACACAAGGGATCATAATCAGATAATGGAGATAGAAATAGACAACCTTAATATAGACGTATGTTACATTAAGGAATATTAAAAGTCTACCCAAAAAATAGAGAATGAGCCTCATTCAAAGAAAAAATCTAAATAATGTTGAACTTGACATTGAAGACAAATCAAAAGCTATGGAGAAAGAAGTAGAGGATGTGGGACTCTTAACAAGGGATATTAATTATCTATAGAAAAAAATTGGTATCCTTAATTAAACATGACCTTACTCCTATCATATTAAGCAATTAATTGCAAACTATACCTGACAATCAAAGTGCAACAAAATCTTGTTTAAATCAAAGAACGAAGAATAGCATCAGCAATTGAAAAGATGTTAGGAAGGAAAGCAAAAGGAGATGCTCAAAGTAGCATGAAGTTCCATTCTACCTCCTAATTTCTGTAATCATCTAGGAAGTTAGGGTCATAAATTCCCTTCATAAGCAATATGTGATCTTTTACTACTTAAACTTGAAAATTTCAATATTAGTTCAATTACTAGTGATATAAATAAAAGTCAATAAGTTAAGGGAGAATCTATGGTTCTTTGAAAAAACATGATGTCTTATCACTAATTTTACTACAATGGTATAATTATAGTGGCATATAACCCTAAAATGTTAGGTAATAAACACTAACTTAAAATAATTTTTGTATATGCTACCAATCATGCTTTTCAAAGAACTTTACTATGGGAGATATCAAGATCGTTTGTACAGGCAAGTTTATCTCTTTGATTATATTGGGAAATTTTAATATCGCCTGGTAGTTATATGAATTAAAATGCTCTAATTTAATTTTAAATAATTGGATTTAGGCACGTTATCAGCCAAATTAAGGCGTCTGAGTTACATTATGAAGGGAATAATTTTACTCATAAGTAAGGCATATTTTAGCATCCAACTCACCTATGATCGCTCAAGAAAGGCACATTTTAGCATCTAACTCACTTATGATCCCTTAGAATTGAGATTCATATTATTAGATCAATATGTCAAAGAAAATCCTCATTTAGATTACAATTAATTTGTCGACATAGAGGGATCTGAAGAAGCAGTAGTCAAAGTTTTAGAAGAAAATGTATAAGGAATTGAAGCATATAAATGTATAAGTAGTCTCCAAGCATTCAAAGAAGAAATAAAGGCACTAAATAGTAGGAAATTTAGTAACGTTACAAATAATGACAACATTACACTAATTTAAGAGAGATCTCTATCTAGATCTAAATATTGATAATTTAAAATTAAAAAAGAGGATATAATTTTTAAACTAGATTCAAGATCTTAAACTCATCACTCTCTAATTAGAAAAAATTAATGGTCAAGTTGCTAAAAGATGGAGATAGCCTTCTATAATGTATTCCTAATAATAAGAAACACCAGCAAAATATTTGTACAACTATATATTGATGGGATGACTTATTGGAAAAAAAAGATTTAAAGAGGATTATCTACATTCATTTTAATAATACATTAGGAAAATATGCTACTTGTTCTTACTCTATAGAAGGTCTTAAAACATTCATACCTAGCTCAGTCGTTGCAAATTACGTTGAGTAGTATCAAGGCCATTAAAATTTTTTGACATAGATAAGGCTCTTTTTAGCTTGAACACAGACAAGGCATCAGGACCTAATGGTTTAATGCTCTTGTTTTTTTTAAATAAAACATGGCATCTTTATGGTGATCTAGTCTCAAATGTAGTCCTAGTACTTCTCACTAAGAGTAAAATGCTCAAAGATGTTAATAAAACTTTTGTTTGTTTCATCCTTAAAAAGCCTAGCCCCTACCATCTTGTAAGAACATAGACCCGTATCTTGTTGTAATGTGATATACAAAATAATTTCCTAGATATTAGCAGTAAGATTGAAAGTAATCCTGAACTCATTCATCAATCTAAGTCAGGAAGCATTCATTCAAAGGAGAAGATTAAAGATAATATACACTTAATATAATAACTGTTTAAGGATTATCATAAAAGTTGTCCATTAGGATTTGTGCAATAAAAATAGACATTTGCAAAGAATTTGATATTATTAATTGGGGCTTTCACCTTTAATATAATAAAGGCTCTAAGATATCTAGAATAATAATTCCCTAAATGGATTAAGCTATATGTCAAAAATGCATCATATGGCATTCTAGTGAATAGTGAGCTAACAAATGTATTTAATATTAAGAAAGGCCTATGGAAAAGGGATCCCCTATCTCCTTATCTATTCATAATTTATATAAAAGCCCCATTAAGATTAATTGGAAAAGATATTAACAATGAGAGATATTTCAAATACCATGATAAATGTAATAGGATGAGGATACACCACTTATTCATTATATGTGATTTAATTTTCCTACGTATAGTTGATGCAAACTTAGTGAGGACCTTAGTTTGGTATCCCTATAACAAAAAAAAAGACTCACAATAAGGATTGTAAACAAATGTTTGACTGGAGCAACAAATATCTCCCATATTCAGGAATATTACAACTAATTATTTCTATACTTAGCAACCTATATGTGCATTGGAGCTACCTAAAAACTTGACTAAACCTATTGAAAATTTTTTCAAGAATTTTTTTATATAGGAGAAACAAATAATGCGGTTTAAGCCAGAATCAAATGAATTAATACATATACTCTAATAGATCAAAGGAAAATCAATTGTATCAAATCCATAAACAAAATATTGTTTGCTAAAAGAATTTGGAAGTTATATTTAAAGAAGGAATCCCTTTGGGTTCAATGAATGCATACGCACTACGGTAAAAAATGCGTTAGGCAATACTAAAAGCATAGCTATAAGTACAATTATCGTTGCCTTTTTACAAAGGCAACATAATTCATATTGTCATAAGAAGTTGAGTTGCAAAAAGTGTAAGGCAACAAAATTTTTTGAATAGATAACAAAATAAAAAATGTTGCTTTAAGTTTTGACTAAGGTATCACATTAGTTTCAAACTATAACAAAAATATTAAATAGATATTGAAATACTTTAAGTTTTTTTAGGCAACAATGTTAAATAGATAAGGCAACAAAGTTAATTTTTTAGGCAAAATTTTTTAATAATAAAAGTAACAATATATTCTTTAATTACCAATAATATTTAACATAAAAGAAAACTCTTGTCATTATATAGGCAACATCCATATATACATTAAAAGCAATATACAAATATTAATATGCATCTTAATTACGTACTGTTATCAAATATAAATGACCAAAAAACTGCATTTATATATAATATATAGTCCATAAGGACTTGTAAAATTGAACATTTTATATATTCAAAATACAAAAGCAAATTACATATGCTTTTATTGTTACAAAATACAAAAGTGAATTCCACAATCCTCAACAATTGTAAAGAAAATATATGTGCTTCGATAACTCTTCATCATTTATAGAATTCGAAGTTGGTGTCAGTCTTCTTCACATTGACTCTGTAATCTTTCTTAAAGTCCTTTAGAAGTATAACGTACCTGTTCCTTTCTAGTGAATGCATTCCTGCTTCTTGTACAAAATGTTGAAACCTAAATCATGAAGTCCTTGTGCATAATGTTACCAACGCCATGTAATGTAGATTCAACAGGATAGGCATACCTATGAATGAAGAAAAGGTAAATAACTAGTTATGAGACACAGTTGTGTAGTTGAAACAAAATTCTTACATGTCAAGCACCCAACTAAAAGCTTTTTCTATTTCTGGGCTCTTCTTCATTGCCAAGGAAACATTCATCCACATAAAAGCAATCTTCTTAAATGACTCCTAGGAACATTGGAAAGATGTTTAGGAAAAGGAAATAAATCAAATAATGAAAGGCATTGTCAAGAAAAGGATATTAAGATCCAAACTGTTCTAATTATCCTGCAATTTTTCGGTAACTTGTTAGTATTAGGGAGTAATGGGCCTTCAATTTCCACCCGTTTATCAAAGACATAGGCTGATTGATAATCCTTTGATCCTCTCCTCCTTTCTTGATTCAAGGCTAGTTTACTTGGGGTTCAAGCCTGGTTTACTTGGTGCATGCATTTTGTCAAGATTTTATAGTTTATTTGCTATCGGGTTGTCTCTCTCCTTGAGAAAGTTGAGTCTGGTTGTCAACTTTGTTTGTACAGTAGTTGTAGAATTTTCTCTCTAATTTTGCTAGCATAAATAAATTAGGACATTTGTTGGAAAATATATATTACTTTGATATTGCAAATAGATTGTTGGACCCCATTTCCAGAGCCCAACATCCAGAGTCCTAAACCTTGAGGTTATTACCCTGTAGGGTCATAACCAACATTTTTCAAAGGTGGTGGGCCCACACTAGTCAAAAACCAAAATTACAACTTGACTTCATCAAAGAAATCGTAGCTCTAAGTCTTTAGTTTGTTTTAGAATAAGAATCATCTCAATCGGAGTTTCACAGCTCAAGATAAACTTAATGAGCTAAAACGTGATCATACCCCCAAGCATGCTCTCCCAACAAACCCCTCACTTACTCTAATGCAACTTCCTCAAAATGACTCCAACAGATGCAAATTTTCATATAGAGACAGTGCAAAATGTTAGGAATCTGTTGCTTTAAGAATCACTTCATTTGGGGGTTGGATGAGGAAGTTATACCCGAAAGAAATCAAACATGTTTATACCATCAATCAATTTGTACCTATCTTAGCGCAATTTCCATAACTCTTGATACAGATTTTCGATTGACTTAGTTTTAGGCTGGCTTAAAAGAGGCCTTCACAATCTACAACTCTCATGAAGAGCCTAAATACCAATTCTATCATCTGGATGGTAGAAAAATGGAACAGACGATATGATGTCATTTTGAGACGGAAGTGACGTCATCAGACGATATAAGGTTGGGACAATTACCATAACTTTCCCTAAAGATACCAGATTAAGGTGTTATTTAGATGGTTGTATAGAAGACGTTAAGAGCTACAACTCTTATGAAGACCTCAAAGACCAATTCCTTCATCTGGGAGGTCAAAAATGGAACAGAAGGTATGATGTCATTTTGAGAAGGAAGAGACGTCATCAGACAACATAAGGTTGGCAAAATTGCTATAACTTTCCCTACGGATATCAAATTAAGGTGTTCTTTAGATAGTTGGAAAGAAGATTTCAAGAGCTACAACTTCATGAAAACCTCAAAAACAAATTCTTTCATCTAAGAGGTCAAAAATGGAAAAGAATGTATGAAATCATTTTGAGACGATAGAAATGAACAGTAACTGAGATGATGAAAATGAATAGTAACTGAGACAATAGGAATGAATAGTAATTGAGACGATGGAAATGAACAGTAACTGAGATGATAGACATGAACAATAACTGAGACGATAGACATCACTTTCTACACTCTCCAGAACATCTCCCCTCATAAGGACCATAACTTTTGGCTCAGATGTCCAAAAATTTTATGCTATGTACCATTGGAAAGATAAAAGAAAGATCTAAAACTTTTAAAAGATAACTTTGCCTGATTCAGCCAAGATCAACCTAGAAATTTCCTTGAATTCAATGCACGAATTTTTCCCCTTATAAAACCTTGCGAATCATGGAAGAAAACAAAATCACATATCAGTAGCATCAAATGATCGTAGTTTTTATAAGGCTTTAGTGGGCATTTCAAGCCCCAAAACATCAATGTTTCAAAAATCTCAAATACAAAAGATACTTGAACAATGAACTACTCAAAATGCAACTAAAGCCTTGGT
>JANZLX010000008.1:32086889-32100365 GCA_025531955.1 Erythroxylum orinocense | reverse complement strand
CATGTCAATGATTGGAGGATTTATTGCTTAGATTGATGGAATTAGAAGTATTAAATGGAGAAATTAAGATTAAGTTAAGAGTATAGTATGGTGTAAGTTAAATTGAAGAAGTAAGAATGTATAAGGGCAAAATTGGAAGATCACTTAAGGTTAGAAGGCTAAGGCATTACATGGAAGGGCATAATGGACATTGCTCATGCACTTAGGGTAAAAGTGAAAGAAGTAAATGTAGTCTTGTACTGTAGAGGGGCAAAAATCATGAGTGAGGAAGAAGAAAGGAGAAAAAGAAGGGAAGAGCCAGGGTTTTGGAATTCTTAAAGAGTTTGAAGACATTGAAGCTAAATCAAGTAAGTATAAGCATTATTCCATCTTGTTTAGTTGGATGAACCATAAGTAGTGATACTTAGAAGTGAGAATAAAGTGGAATAAGTGTGGGAAGTTGTTGAAGAATGGTATGAGTTAATGTTTTAAATTTAGGGTTAACGATCAAAGATAGATTATGATGTATTTGTTAATGATATTGGGTTGAAATGAGCTTGGAAATGAAGTAGAAGAGGTGGTTTAGGGTTAAGATGGGTTATATGTGAAAGATGAGAAGTAAAAAGATGAAGAATGTTGAAAAAAATGTCTTCGAAATGAGTTTCTGGAAAAGTTCGCCGCTGTGAACTTCTGGCTTCATCATGGCGAACTCCATTTTTCCTGCACAGATATACTTCGGTATTTTGGGCATAACTTTTTCTGTAGATGTCCAAATTGAGTGATTTTTAATTTGGTGTAAACTAGAGACATAAGGATACAAATTGTATGAGCATAGAATTTTGTTTCAGCATAAGATATAGTCCAAATTGTTAAAGTATGACTTTCTGATTTCTAAACCAAATTGAATGGAATTTTGGTTATTGTTTAAGGAAATCAAGTAAGGCAAGAGAGGCAAGAGAAGCAAGAGAAAAGACATCCCTAAGTAAGTTTATAAGCAAGGAATTCAAGGTGGGTACATCTTTATAATAAAGTAAATAAACCACTCATTGTTTTCTTCAAATCAAGGAAGTTTAATGATTTAAATTGCATCGTCAGTGTTTCCTTAATTGTGTCTTGAATGAATTGAGAAATTGCTACATGTTTGATAAGTGAATTTGTGTGATGATTTATGAAAATGATTTCTTTTGAAAAGATCGCAGGTTTATGAAATCATGTTTTTGGAAATGGTTTCCAAAATATATCAAGTATATGAAATGCTAGTTTTTGAAAAAGTGTCATTTTGGACAACAAGTTTACAAGTTATGTGTTATATGGGTTTGTGGTAGTCCATCAAGAATGTCACGTGCATGATGACCAAGTTAAAGGCTTCTCCCACCTACCAGCTAGTGGTATGGAGCTCCTTCATGGACTCCCTCAAGTTTACAACTACACAGGACCATTATATGGAAATGTGTAGTGTGTCATGTTTATGGATCTACCCAAACCATTCTGATGTGCTTATGTGCTTATTATCTGTTGACAAGTTTGATGCATGCATGATTTATAATTGCTTATGAATTGTTTGAAAATCGAGAATTTTGATAAATAAGTTTTTGATGATATTTACATGTGAAAACACTATGATTTTGAAAATGTAAAATGGAAATGAGTTTTGAAAATAGTTTTGCTTGTTTCTTTATTATAAATCTGTTACCTACGAGCTTTAAGCTCACCCCCTTCCATTCCGTCCCATCTTCAGGTGAGGAGCAAGAGATTGAGTAGTCAGGAGTTACGACATCACTCCAAATTTGCATACTTTTGTATTTTTAAGTTAGATTTTTGGGAATTCAATGCTTTAGCCGCATTTCAAGCTTCACTAGTTCAAGTGTATTTTGTATTTTTGATTTATAAAGCAAATGATGTATTTGTGGCTTGAAATGCCATTAAAACTTTGTAAAACTCTTAACTTTTGATATTAATGAAATATATGTTTGGATTTTTCTATGATATCTCCATGTTTTCACAAAGTATTAGATTTTCGAAATGAGATTAAGATTTTGAGAACTTGTTTGTGGTTAGGTTCTTAACCATTTCGTTTTTGGGTTGAATTGATGAGGGTGGTTGAAAGGTTTTTAAGTTTGCATTTTAGTAAGATAGGTAGTTTGGGGTTCTGCTTCAAGGATTTTTGCCACGGCGAAGCCAAGAGTTTGTCGCGGCGAAATTGACCCCGAAGCTTTTTATTTTCTTTAGATTGGTGAGTTCACCGCGGCGTAAAATTCCCGACGGGTCCAGGGGATTTTCCCATCGCCGCGGCGAAGCGCGCCTCGCGTCTGAAGGATTTTCCTTTTAAAGTTTACAAATTCTAAGTCTGTCTCCGCGCTCAACCTTCATGATCCGATGTCCGATATTGGGCTCCAAAAATGGGATCCAACATCAGGACCGGAGAAAATTATTATTTAATCGATATTATTAATTTATCGAATATTCATTTATCGAGGTTTTATTATACAAAGGGAGGCCACTTAATATTAAAACTAGTAATGAAGGGTAACCATGAAGACATATTTCTTGCTCTAATTGACATTAGAATATAGCTTTTGTTCTTATTAATGGATAGCCCTGAGATTAACTTAGAGGTATGATTGTTGTCATCAGTATTGTAACAAACTCATTTTTTTCTTTGAGAATAATAACAAGTTGTCTGTAAATGCAAGGCTAGGTATTTTCAATTTCTTGCACTAAGAATGGTACTAATAACTTTTATCTTTCCTCATAGAGTGAATTAGAAGCTTGGATAATGATTCCATGCAAAGGATAAAAAGTTAAAAGAGATAGGTGCCCCTTGTTTTAATCCTTTCCCACATTTAAATAATCTTGTTGGTTCTTTATTCACAATACCTACAATGGGAGTTGTTGAAATACACTGATTGATCTAATTGATGAAAGTTGGAGGAAAGCTAAATGCATATAATAAGTGTATAATATAGCTCCACTGGATATAGTCGAATGCCTTATGAAATTTCACCTTAATTGCACAATTCTTGTTTCAATTATTTCTCTTATAGCCCTTGAAAAGTCCTTATGCCAAAAGTATATTATTCCCAATCAATCTTCTAGCAATAAAAGCCCCTTAAGCGTCACTAATAAGATGTTTCAGCACAACCTTTAGTTTATAAGTAATAATTTCCATAATTATTTTATAAAGGGCATTAAAACACAAGATAGGCCTAAAATCTTGAAATGTGTTTAGGTTGAGGATCTTTTGAATTAGGAAAATATATGTTTTATAATTTCTTTCAGTATTTTCCACTTCTAAATAATTCTAAGATAGCTCCTATCATCAAATATTTGATGAGTTTCCAAGATTTTTAAAAGAATAATGAATTTAACCTATCTAGAAATAAGGATTTATTTGGTTTTAGCTTAAAAAACTAATTTCCTGACATCTTCAGCACTGAATGGTTAGATCAGGGACCCAGTTTTCTTTTAACTTCAATGATATGGTTACAACAACAACCTAGTAAAAATTTCATTAAATATGGTATTTGAGGAGATCCAGTAGTACGCAGCCTTACCTTTAATTAGTAGAGAGGTTGTTTCCGATTCAATGATATTATTAGTGATGAATAAATTGAGGAGACTAGTAGAGGATGACATATTTGAATGTGATCCCAAAGAGCTTTTGAAGTAATCAAAAGCTTATTGTTTCATCCCTTAAGTTTATGCTAAGCTTCCACTGCTCTTTATGAGTAATGATATTTTAGGCTCCTTCTATCTATAATCAATTTATGAAAAAAGAAGTGTTTTGATCACCTTCTTTTAACCAAGATATCCTTAGATTATGTTTAAGTAAGGGGTATGATTTTCTAGAGCTTTAAAATATTTCTTTAGTGTATTTTGCTGCTCTAAAAGCCTGTTTGGATCTCTTGGGCAAAGATAGAGAGCTTTCTATGCTAGTTTCAACCTTAGTTAGGTAGAAGATTGTTGGACCCCGCTTTCGGAGCCCAACTCTTAGAGTACATAAGACTTAAGCATATTGCCCTGTAGGGTTATTTTGGTGTAATCTCCTCAACCATCATCATTTCATGTTCATGCTGTGATACCACAACAGGTGTTGGGCCCCATTTTCAAAACATGATCTTATAATGAAACAGTATTTTGTACTCAAGTTCCATCCAGAAATTTAAATTCTTAGAGGCTGAATTAAAACCTATTTCTCTAGAACAATTATAACTCTATGTCTCTAGTTCATTTGGACACAAGAATCAACTCATTTGAAGCTTTATAGATCAAGATATCATCAAAATACCAAAGTATGTTAAGTAAAATATCCAATTCATACTCTTGTAACGGATACCCTTACTTTGACTCAATCAATCTTTTTATAATCCCCACCAAATGCTATCAAATTCTATGGAGAGATAGAGCAATGTGTTAGGCAACTATTGGTTCAAGAATCACTTTGTTTGGAGGTCAGACGAAGAAGTTATGGCCAAAAGAATCAAATATGATTCAGACGAAGGCTTGGTCCAAAGTGAATCAGACAAAAGCTTGGTCAAACATGAATCAGACGAAGGCTTGGTCAAACATGAATCAGACGAAGGCCTGGTCTGAATCAGACGAAGGCTTGGTCAAACATGAATTAGATGAAGGCTTGGTCTAAGTGAATCAAACGATGGCTTGGTGCAAAGTGAATCAGACAATGGCTTAGTCAAAAGGGAATCAGACGATGGCTTGGTGCAAAAGTGAATCAGACAATGGCTTGGTCAAAAGGGAATCAGACGATGTCTTGCTGCAAAAGTAAATCAAACGATGGCTTAGTGCAAAAGTAAATTAGATGATGGCATAGATGAATCAGAACCAGATGAAGGCATAGATGAATCAGAATCAGACGAAGGCATAGATGAATCAGAATCAGACGCAATGCTCAGTCAAAGTTGAGCTTTGACTCAGACGGATGGATTCAATCAAACTGAATCAGGCGAAGGTTCAATCTAAGATGAACCAGACGAAGGCTCTTCTACGGGGTCTTCCTCACATCACCCAAAAATTCTAAGTCACTAACTACACTTTCTAAGGCATCTCCACTTATAATGATCATATCTCTCAAGATATCAAAAAATCGCACACTTTATACCATTGGAAAGCTAAGATGATAAGCTACAACTTCAAAGCAAACAAATTTGTCTAATTTAGTCTATATTAATCCATTTTTTCCCTTGAAATCAGTGCATAAGTTGTACCCATATGAAAGACTTGAGAATTTGTCCTAACTTCACTTCCTGTAATGTAACATCATTCATAACAATTTAACTACCAATTTTTATTTCACTAAACTCTCTAATCTCTACTCCTTTAATTCATCACCTACATCCAATTCTCATTATCAATAATTCCTATTTTTCTTGTCCCTAACATCTTACTTATATATACATATCAACAATTCATGTTCAAAATCATCATCATCATCCATACACAATTCATATTTCATTAACAACAGAAATAAGAGTTTGCAAAACTTTAATGGCATTCCAAGCCACATTACAACATTGGTGTCAAAATCCAAAATAAAAAAGATACTAAACCTAATAATTCTCAAAATGCGACTAAAGCCTTACTTTTACAAAATCAAACTTAATTTACAAAAACATTGCAATAGTTGAATGCTGCCTCAACTCTTGGTTACTCGATCTTATTTTCTTCACCTGAAGATGGAACGAAAAGGGGGTCAGCTTGAAAGCTCGTGATTAGCAGTTTATAACGAAAAAATAAGCAAAACCTTTAAAAACATTCACTTGTCATAGAAAATTGTCATTGAGTTCATAAAACACATGGTTCTTAAGTTTTCAACCAAATTCACAATAAGACAAATCATGAATGCATCAAACTTGTTAACATAATTAAGCACATAAGCACATCAGAATGGTTTTGGTGGATCTAAAAATATGATGAACTACACATTTCCATGTAATGGTCCTGTGTTGTCGTAAACTTGAAGTACTATCGCAATCCAACATAGTGGTTTTGTGTAGACGTAAATATGAGGGAGTCTATGAAGGAGCTCCGTGCCACTAGCAGGCAGGCAAGAGAAGCCTTTACCTTGGTCAATGTGCACGTGACTTAACGTAGCAGACCACCACAAACTCACATAATCATGCAATTCACATCTTGTAAACATATTGCCCAAAATGACACTTTTTCGAAACTTGATTTTTCAAAAACATGAGATATTTCAAAAACATGATTTCATAAACATGTTATCCTTTCAAAAAAAATCACTTTCAAAGTCTTTTCATAAATCATCACACAATTCATATAACAACATATTGTAATTTCTCAAATCCTTCAAAAGCAATAAATGCAACACTTATGATGCAATTGAAATCATTAAAGTTCCTTGATTCAAAAGAAAACATTAGTGGCTTATTTACTCTATTATAAACATGCACCCACCTTGAATTCCTTGCTTAATACTTGCTCAAAAATGCCTCTCCTCTTGCTCCTCTTGCCTTTCTTGATTTCCTTCATCAATGGCAAAACCCCATTCAATAGGAATCTAATCAAAAATCCCACAATGCAAAATCACTAAAATTTATGCTAGAATACTTACACCCAAGCATTTTCTAAACTCCATGAACTAAAATCCTTCCAAAAATCCAAAAGATTAAAAATGCTCTTACCTTTAATCTTCACCAAATGAAGAGATTTTTAGCTCAAATGAAAGCTCTTTTCTTCCTCTACCTTTTTCCCTTCTTGAATAACTTCAAAATCTTTATGCAAAACTAAGAAATGTTGAAACCCTAGCTCAACTCTCCACTTTTCTCTCAAACCACCGAAACTCACTTCTCTCTCTCTTATTTTCATTTCTTCTCTTCTTTCTATCTTCAATTCACGATTTTCTTCTTCTTAAAAGCAAGATAACATTTTCCTCTTCCTATAATACCCTTAATGAGTGTGCAAAGTCCATTTTGTCCTTCCTTATATACCTTATGTCTTTTATGCTTAAATGTCTTGCCAAAAATACCCTTGAACCTTCTTATAACCTTACCACTTTAATTCCATTAACCCATGCAATAAATCCTACTAACTTTGATATAATTAAATAATTCCAAAATGATTAATCTATCACAACCTCAAAAATTATTTAAATCATGCTTAATAATAATAATAATAATTCGGGGGCCAACAAAGATAGACGTTTTTGTGTGTTAAGGATTTAATCTAATTGAGTAACTTGAATTCCTATTTTACCCATTGTAATTTTTTTTGGGTAAATCAGTAAGACTTTACACAAATAATAAAAATTTATGTACATAACTAAAGATTCCTAAACATAAATCTCTTAGCTACCAATGGAGTTCAAAAGGAACCTATAACAACTTCACATCCTAATTCCTTATAGTAAACACAACCACTACATTTTGAACAACATTTCTACCAAGAGAGTTTATAGAGTTAGCTAACTGAACCAGTAGCACAAATAAACCAACAGCAATTTCCAACTGCATATTCGAGCAACATTTGTAAACAAAACTTATCAATTGTTAACACAATCTAAGATGAGTAATGTCCTGCTAGTTTCCTTGTTCACTGTCAAGTTTGCCCAACTTTCGCATGCCTTCATTGAGTTGATCTGCTACAGGGAGAGGCTATTGTCTTGGCCACTCCATACTACCTTTAATTTACTGATTTGAAATAAGAAGTTTTCCTGGAACTAAGTTCTCTTCTGCATTATACTAAAGAGGCATTTGATACCCACCCTTGTTCAAAACTGAAATCAAAACATCTTCTTTTTGCTTATTGGAAACAAGAATGTTTCCTAAACCTATCTTCTCTTCTGCTTTAAAACCCTAAGAGATGTTGGACCTCCATTTGGCACTCTTGAAATAACAAAGCTACAGAAAAATATGTTAGTGAATAAAAACTTCATCAATTACACCTCCTTACGGTGTTTGAGCTAAAATGTTCCATAACGTAGAAGATTACTCTGAAGTACAAGCTCCCCACATCCTTGACTTCATCTTTGAATGTTCAAGAATTCCTTTTAATCCGAATGTTAGTGAATAAAATTTTTTTCATTGAGCAGATTTGGTTAGGGTTGATGGAAAGGGAAATTTTTAGAGGTGGTTCTTTAGTTAGGGGGGATGGTGTTTGGGTCGGTGTTTTGGTTTTGGGTTCGGTTAGGAATTTCACAGGAAGATTTTTGGTGGGAGAAAGGAGAGAGGACAGGTAAAGGGGAACAAGGGGTTCGGGGTAGGGTAGGAGAAGAAGACGAAGCTATGGAGAGGCCCTGTAACCTAACGGTAATCTCAGAAGTTATGGGCCTCTGCTCGTCGCTCGTCGCTCGTCGCAATAAAAGTCTTTGATCAAATTTCCTTCATTAGAACTCGGAAGTATGTTTATTAACTATTCGATACAAGTTTTAAACCTTTACATCCTTGGATAGGTGGAGCTAAACCTTTAATGATAGCTTCTTTAAGGCCCTCCATTTCTATTAAGTAATTGATGAATCTAAAGGGTGATTTCTTTAGAAAATTCTAAGTGAGATTTTGAATAATAATTGGAAAATAATATGAGAGTAAAGAATTGCCAAAAATGGTTTTACTATTTGGGAATTGCTAAAGCCAGACTTCATTTACTATAGGTCTATCCAATTTCTTCTTTACATGTAATCAATCACTTTGTTTATTGTTTCATACAGTAAAATTCTATAAATTAATATTGTTGCGATTATGATATTTATTATTTTATAGAGATATTAATTAACTGACAAGTTAACATTTATTAATTTAAAGATATTTTTGTAATTGATTGAAGTTAAATTTTGATTACATCAAAAAGCATTGTATCTTAGAAAAATTCATGTTTCATATTAATTGAATGAATCTAAAACATAGATTCATTGTACATAATATTAATGAAAACTAATAAATAATGTTCATTGTTTCTTAATAATTAAGTATTATTCATTGTATTTTTACTAAAAACATTCAATGTACATATGTACGTATGATGGAGATAGAAAATACTTTATAAACAAGATAGACAATTTATACGCTTGTAAGTTTATATAATTATTAATTTATCATATTAATGGGATCCTATATATACATAGGGGTATTTTGAAAATATATTATCTTATTATCTTATCAAAATTTGTTAAAATTTCAACTGGCCCAAGTCGTGACCGGAGAAAAATATTATCTTAGAGAGTTTATTAATTTACCGAGTATCAATTTAAAAAGGTTCTATTGTATATAGAATTTACCTTCCATCTTTAAATCTATGACTTCCAAATTCTCCATGCATCTTCTAAAGTCTATATTAAATTCCTTAAGTAGGCATTCCCTTCTATTTCTAACAGTTATAGTGTACTATTAAAATCTTCAATAATCACCCAAGGGGAACTTGTAATAGAGTATAAATTCTTCAACTTTTCTCATAACTCATTCCTATGGAATGCCAGATTAGATCCATATATAAAAGTGATTAAACACTTTGTTTTTTTCTTGCACTAGAGAGGCAGAGGCACATATATGTTGGTTAGAGCTCTCCACTAGTTGTAACTCTATTTTACTTAGATTATTAGCTAATATTGTTCTCCTATTATGGTGGTATTTATTATTAGAAATAAAGCATTAGTGATTCTCCAAGAAAGGAAGCTTCTTATACTTCTCCTCTTTAGTTTAATTTTTAAAAGGCTTATAGCCATAGGCTTTATTTTCCTAAGTGGGATCTTTGAGCATTTATTTTTTTTCTGGGAAATTAATTCCCTTACATTTCATGTAAGAAAATTTATCTTTTCTTGTTCAGGTTGTTAGAGCCTTTAGCTTTATTTTTCCTTCTAAATCTCCTTCTTGTATCTGGTTTGAAGTCATCAACATAGGTCTTTTTTCTTTTAGACTAGGTCTTTTTTCCTTTAGACTAGGTTTTTTTTTCCTTTAGACTATTGATATTTGAGTGATTATCTGGCAATGCAAGTTTATCAATAGTTTTAAGTAATTATACTATTTAGAGAACTATCCTCCCTTTTCTCCTTTTTAACCCTAGATGAGCTAAAGTTATTTCCAACTTCTAGCTCTATATGTTAAGTTCCTTTTGGATTTTGAGTAGAATTAATATCTTGGTTAACTTCTTCTTCTTCTCTACTTCAATAATAATAAAGTTAGAACTATTACTAGCCTCTAGGTTTATTTGTTATAGGTTTTTTAGAGCTTAGGAAGAACTAGTATTTTGATTAATGGTAATTTATACTTTTTCTTGATATCGTTTAACCTTTTGTCACAATAATCTAAATAGTCACATCTATTGAACCTTTTACATATAGGTTTCCAAACTTTTCTAAGCTCTTTAGTATTTAGTCTCCATTGATAAGATATAATAATCGAATCTTCAATAAGAGCATCATCTAATCCAAGTCTAAGAAGAGGTGTACTTTTAAGTAAGTCCCTCATCATATCCACCACCACTCATAACCTTGCATAACCAATCCTTTTAAGGGATGTTGTTACTTCATCCATTCTTAATGGTTGCATTATGTAACTTAGTAAATAACTCAAGTCTATTATGAATTATCATTATAATAGAAAGTTGTGAATATTGATTCATAAGGGGATTATATTTTTTTGCACAAGCTCAAAATTAATACCTAGTTGCCATAGTTGTAAAAAGATTGGCCTATTGCTCAGGTTGCAAGGTCCAGCCTCAATTGTTTATTATGACTCTACTTTTAAGCTAAAAATAAAGAAAAAAAAGTTATCTTCACTTAGTAGTACATCCTTTAATCCTCAAGCTTTCCATTAGTTCATAGCCCATTTATGAAGGAGAGGGAAAGATGGCCTCTTTCCCAAGAAGAAGACAACCAAAGTAGAGGACTATTTGTTGGCTCCCACTTTGATAATCATAGAGGAGCAACTTGGGAGTTTCCTTTCAGTGATGATGGGGGACAATATAGAAGCTTGACCTAGGGGGAATCTCCTACTACTTGGTTCTAGCTCAGCTTAGAATTTTAACCATAAGAAGGGCTGCCAAATTTTGAAGTAGAAGGATGCTGAGATAGGGCTAAATCCTTAAAATTGTTAATGAAGAAGTTGTTATAGCGGGATTGACTAAGGCTTTGTTTGGTTGGGGGTTTATTAATGGAATGACGTAGTTTATAATGGAATGAAATGGAAAAGGAGGGTTTCATATTATATCTCATTCCATCTTAAACAGTAAAATGAGAGATGGAATATAAAATGATAAATAACTTTTCGCTATATTACATTATAAACCCTTCTTCTAAATAATATTTCACTATATTACATTATGAACCTTTCCATCCCAAAAAACAATTTTCTAACATTACATCCATTTACATTTCATTCCATTATAAACCATTCTATTCCATTCCATTCCATTACAAACTTTATATCCAACCAAACATAACCTAAAGAACTAAGGATGGGTAGACTAAGTTTAAGTTGATTAGAGGTACTGCGGAGCTAAAAGTTTCAAAGGGAGAGCTAGGAATTTTAATGGTAAGTTAAATTCTAGTAGAAAGAGAGGAGAAATTGGTCTAGTTGAGGGTTAGGTCAGAAACAGTGTTGGAGGGAGAACAAGACACAACTAAAGTGGTAAAAAAGGTCTAACAACAATAAGTTTTTAAAAAGTTTGTTCCAAAGGTGCTAATGAGTTAGGCATAAAAATAAGAGAGAAACTACGAGGCTTTTAGGAAGTAGAATGGAAGGAAGAAGAGAAGTTAAGTAAAGAGATCTAGCAAATAAAAGGAGAGAGAAGATAGCTAGAGAGGATGGCAAGGAGAAGTAAGTGTTGGATCGGAAAAAGAAAGCATGTTATATTTGGAGAACCGGTAGATTTCAAAACTTTTTAGAAATCATATTTGCAGCGGAAGCAACATATCCAAATCATCATGCCAATCCATACATGACATGGTATAAGGATAATAATAAACATAAGCAAGATGAAGAGTATTACCGACTCCTTTGCTATAGCTTTAATTCCTCGCTGCGCTATCCTCTCCTTCTTCTTGTATCCAAAACCTTTTCTTTTGAATCTTTTCCTTTATCATTCTATCTTCCCCTTGTTGTTGTATCCTTAACCAATTTGATTTACCTCTTGTTCTCCTAGGACAACTTGGTTAACAAAATCCTTTGGTGGGAAAGGAGAAGAAATACTTTGGAGGAGTATTGTCTTCGAAGAAAGAAGGAAACAATGAGACACCTCTCATACTAAGTTTTGGCCATGCATAGGTGAGAGGAGAGAGTTGGTCAAAATAATGCAATATCTCTCCTAATTTCGGTTTTGCATGATAAAAGAGAAGAGGGGAAGCATCCAATGCATCACACCTTTCTTTAATCAAACATAAACAAGCCATTAAATGAGACTCTTCTTATTCGTTTTAAGATGGCTATATGAAAAATCCAATCACCTAATATTATTATGTTAATTTCGGTTTTTTATGATGTAAGAAGGAAGATGGTCCATCCAATGTATATCTTTCTTCTTTAATCCAATAAATGCTAATAGGTTACATGCTAACATTAAAAGATAACGATCAAACCATTTAATGGTAAGTTGATAACTCCATTTAATGATGATAAATCATAATAAAGACCATCTTTATCTAGCATTTAAATTTCAAATGTGCAGCTGCACATTCAACCCTAATAAAACCGAAATTGATCCTTCACTTCTTAAAAAATTTATTTTAATATAATTAATCTAATCAATTATATTAAACCAAAGTCTAACCCATTTCTAAACGAACATTTGGGCTTTTAATTAACCATTAATTAGTGCAAGCCCAACAATCAATTATTGGCTTCTAACACCTCTATTTATATTTCTTACTTAACTTGATAACCTTTCTTGAAGCCAAGTGGAGAATCTTATTAGACTTTGATAATTCAAGTTCCAATAAGCCTATAATTAATTTAATCTCATTAGAATTAATTCTATCTTATTAACTAAATGTCATTCCATTAAAGACAATTAATTGAAATCTTGAATTATTAAATATTATGAGAACACATATTTTATGCCTAATCGTAAGCCCTATTTAGAATCTTATTATAGCCATCTGTACAATAAAGGGTAAAATTACCGTTTTGCCCTTATGTTGGTTTTTGCTTCTAGATTTCCCATTTTACTTTATATGGTGATTAATATACAAGATCTCATCTTAGTGTTAAGACTTAATGGGTAGCTAGTGCATCAAACTACTAGCGCCTAGACACATGTTTCAATTAATAATTCTAACATGCAAACACTTGATTAATACTCTGTAAAAATTCATTCCGATCATATCAAGAATTATAAATGAAACACATACGAGTTTACCACTCATCAAGATTATGGTTCATAACAAGCGAATGCTTAAGTTGTATATTTTAAGATTAAAGTAACGACCTACTTTATTCTTGAAAACACGCTTGATTCTAGATTCATTTAATAGTGCCATTATTGATAGTCAACTACTATCATGATATGAAACTCATCATTCCCTTGAAGTAAACT
>JANZLX010000008.1:32070189-32081611 GCA_025531955.1 Erythroxylum orinocense | reverse complement strand
CACAAAATAATAATTTCTCAATAAATCGAATTTTACTAAATCCCTTCATGTAATAATCATAACCTACACAATAAAATTCTCAATTTATTCCAACCAATTTAAAATTAGCAAACTAAAACCTCGAAATAATTTAAACATGCCTCAAATAATTTAAACAAGCTTAATGCGAATCGGGGCCCAACATTTATATTTCACCAAAAGTACATTTCCAAATAAAGATGTCAATTGCAAACACGACCCAAGACATTCTAAGTTACAGATCTCACTCTTCTTCCTTGTATATGGAAATAAGCTTAGCCATGTCGATGTTCTTAGATCATAGATCCTCCTACTTCTCTATGCACTTGGGTATGTTATATGACACTATTGTATCGTAGACCATATCTTTCACAGAAGCACCTCTACCACATAAACATAACCATATCTTCACCTTTAATTTTTCAAATAGGAACATGCCCTAGGCCATGTCCATGTCCTAGTTTGTGTTCACCCAAATACTTCCAAGAAAACACCCACATTCTTCTCGAAACATTCCAATATTGCACTCATGTATATAAATCATACGCAATATTTTCTACCTTGATGAATATACAATGTTTCAAATTGCAATCTCTAAGAAAATCCTCCAAGATTGCACTTGCATGTAAAAGAGCATACACAAAAAAATTCTTATAGCTTAAGATTTATTCAAGAACTAGCACTAGAAAAAAAGAGATCAAAAGTTGTGTTCTGAATATTGATTTCAATTAGGATTTTGATACAATCAACTAGAAATTAATTTTCACATCCTCAAAGCTTACGATCCCTTAATAATGGTTAAAATAGTGTGTGATGCTCCCCTACGATAACACCTTAATCAATGGTGAACCAACTAAGCTATTAAATGGAGTTAAAGGAATAAGACAAAGTGATATCTTATCCCTATATCTTTTTTCCATTTGCATTGATGCTCTTTCAAGAATCATTGCCAGTATCATTTATAAGAACAAAATGCTCAAGTTCCATTGCAAGTGTGAAAAGTAAATGATATTCAACCTTACTTTTATTGATGATCTCCTATTTTTGTGTTACTAACTCAAATTCTATCAAAGTTTTCAATGATTCCATGATTGAATTTAAAAGGCTCTTAGCTATATCAATCAATTCAAAGCATCATCTTCATCTTAACAAGATCTTTAATAGCTGAACAAAATTATATATGCACATTTATTGGAGTTTTCACTTCTATTTACCTATTATCTTGATTGAAACCGTGAGAAACTGATGAGAAAATTTCTCTAGACTAGAAAAGACAACAACGCTTTTAAGGCTAAAGTAAAATGGTTCGATGTTCACTTACCAAAAAATGAAGAGGGGTTGGGAATCACTTCCATTGTATTTATTAACAAGGTCTTGCTGGTTAAAAGACTATTAAAGTTGCTAATAGATTAAAAAAAATTATCATGGGTCAAATGGATGAATGCCCACTTCATCAAAGAAGAGAGCATTTAAAAGATTAAATCTAAATTTAACACTTCATAGACTTTAAAACAGATTCTAGCTCTGTGGATCAAGTTAGTAAAAATTTGAAAACTAAAGTTGGTAATGACTTGCAAACTTGGTTTCAATATGACAATTGGCATGAGCTTTGACCTCTTCATAAAATATAAAATTATGGAAAGCTTAAAGGCAAGCATTCCAAGCAATGAAAGAGTATAGTTATTAATAAAGAGGATGAATAGAACTAGGTAGCTCACGATCAAGAGAATTCTCTATAGTAATTAATATCATGCCTAAATATAATATAAACTATAAAATGGATGACTTTCTTATATAGGCTAGACATAAATTCAAGGATTCACTTACCAATCATGTTTGGAATTATTCATAGGTTCCTATCCTTGGTATAAATTGGTTTGGCATAAAAAATGATTCTCAAGACCTTCTTCATCTTGTAACTAATAATAAAGGAGAGGCTTTGCTCTACAGATAGAATCAACATAACACCTAACAACAATCCAACTTTCTTGCTTTACTAGCAGGAGAATGAATATATAGATCATCTCTTTTTTCATCTACAACTTCTCCTCAATGTTTTGACATTAAAATATCTCACTATGTGACATTTACTACAATAGCAATCAACGAAGCAATATAGTATATTCGACTTACATGCTTCAAAAACAAAAGAAAGAGAATATATCAATCTTCTAGGTGGCATTCAGTTGTTCAACTTTTTCCATATGGAAATAAGGAAACTTCAGAGCCTTTAGGAGCATACAGATAGACAAATAAGCTCTTTCTTATAAACTAATCAACTAGATTATAAAAAATACTATTAGCTAGAGGTATGGTTATTGGAATAAACTCTAATTTAACATTTAACTCGAATATAGTTTGCTATGAAATGCTAAAGTAAATTTACT
Organism: Erythroxylum orinocense; assembly: GCA_025531955.1. NCBI lineage: Eukaryota > Viridiplantae > Streptophyta > Magnoliopsida > Malpighiales > Erythroxylaceae > Erythroxylum > Erythroxylum orinocense. The sequence continues at coordinate 32,079,206 of JANZLX010000008.1, read as the reverse complement.
TAAGGTTTAGAACAATTTTTAGTTTTTTAAGGCTTACTAAGCTAATAGTAGAGTTCACTAGACAAATAACTTATATTTATTACTTTTGACTTAAATGAGATCTTATTCTGCATTTGTAAGTATCTTTAGGGCCTTTTCATTAATTCATTTCAATTTAAAAATAAAATCCATAACAAGACTTTTATTTTTTATATTTGAAACCAAATAATTGGTCATGATTTACTATTTTCTAAGTAAGAATCTTTCCCTCACATTTTCATTTATTTTGAAACATAGCATTTCATCCCTCATAGCTAGTTTGTCTTTGCCACTGGAAATAGTTTGGTCTTAATCAATGTTGATTTCGGCTCACATCTTTTTGTATGTTAAAACTTAATGGGGAAGAAAAAAAAAAGAAAAGAGAAAATAAAGGACTTGTAAAGTTTAAACCAATGGTAACCATCAACCTTCCATAAGTATTTTTAAAATAATAATATTTAAAACTAGTTGTAATATGCAAAAAGTAAAATTATAAAAATTACAATATGTGAATAAATGGAGAGAATGAAGAGTATATGACAATATTTTAATTATACACCACATCATAAAACATGATTTTTCTTAATCTACAATATAAAAAATGTTATTAGTAAGTTTACACAGAACACATAATTAATTAGAATGTGAAAAAATGTTAAACAATATATATGCATAATTTACAATTAACACATTATAAATTTATAGAATTAGAAAACAAGCATTCCTAACTACTAAAAAAAAATCATTCATATTATATCTCTAGTAGGTTTAGCCACATAATGTTGGGTCCGGCTCTGAGGTCGATGGGCTTAGATCCCCAGGTCCGGCAATTGGCTCAATGGTAAGAGGCGTGTTGCTAGATAACAACAAAACCTTGAGGTCTTGGGTTCGAGGCGTGGCCTCACCCTTGACCAAAGAGAACAATACCGATTAAGTGTGGGGGGACCGGTAGGGGATCTAAGCCCATCGGCCTTAGAGCCGGACCCAACACATAATAGCATAATTTGATATGCATGTTAACATTACTATGGTACTAATACATGTTAAGTATAATTAGGGTAAATGACACCAAGTCACCAACCTCTCATGTAGTTTCATCAATTTTACTAAAGTTCCTTGCATTTTGAGGTACTTGGGAGAAGCCCTTATGTTTTGTAAAAAGTCTGTAATCAGTTCCTTTGTTAAATTCTATTGTTAACATCACTGATCTGGCATTTTTGAGATCAATAACACTCTACATGTATAACCATATCATAAAAGATTATTAAAAATTGATAAACCATAGAGGTGATAAGCATCAAATAGATTGATTTACTAATTTTATTGATTTATTATATTTGATATCATTACTTACATTGAAAATATAATATTAAATAAAATTTTAGTATATTTATTGACTATAAGTAATATATTTATTAGTTATTGTAAATTTATTAAATATTTATTTATTATTGTAAATATAGATTGATTTATAATATATATAGATTGATTTGTGTAATCAAAAATATTTCTTTTTGTACAAAAATATAAAGTTTCGTTCTTTTTTTTTTGGATTCGAGGAAACTCCATAGGCGGATTAAGTGGGCACACCTCTCCAAGGGTCCAACTGGCGCACCACCTCACAGGCGGGCGGGCCAAGCGAAAAGTTTGGTTCTTGTTAATGCATAACTAAAATATATAGCATTGGAGTTTCTTGAAAAGCTATAGTCTCATGAAAAGTATTAAAACAAACAAAAGAAATCAATTCCTAGTAATTGATCACTGAAGAGTTTCAAAAAAGTACTCAAATTTGATTATTCTGGATATCAGACTGGTTAGACCGTGCTCAATTTGCGTTATATCGGCCAAGAACACAGAACTATACTACAACATTGAAGTCCTGTATAGGTCGGTAAAATGCTTTCAACAAGGTCTGATCGATATTCTCTTTTGGACAACAAAAAGAAGATTGCCAAGTTACGCCTTTTTGTTTTTGTTTCTTGTGGCAACCTGTCGTTGTTGTCAGCTTCTGCGTTAAACTAAATGAATGTGAAGAAAGTTGCAAAAAGATGTTTCCCTGTGTCCTATAAATCCTGAAAGACCTATTGATTCATGTTAACAGGTACACAGCTCTGACATGAAATTAAGTAAAAATAATGTGCAACTGATATGTGTAAACACTACTGATGATCAAGTTGTTCTAACAAAAACAGAAATAAATATACATCCTGCCATCCAATTTACAATGATCAATCAAGATTAATGCAAAAAATGTTTGGCTCAGACCCTCAAATTGCAAAACCAGATGTTTGTTAGGGAAAGAACAAGAAGATTATATCACCTGATGTCCTAAAGAGAACCACCACCAGAAGTAGATAATCAAAATCTCCACAGACCAAGAGGAGGTTTCCCAGCTTCTTCCATAAGGAGTTCATCACGTTAGTAATTATACAACAATATGATTGTCATGTGAAATAATTTTCAAAACAGACTAGATCACCCTGAAAAGGTTCTCCAGCAGGGAGACAGGTAGCCTGTTGAAATCTGAAAAACATGAGACACAGATTAAGCTCCACATCAACAACCTGCCTGACATTCTAACTATTGTGTAAATTTAAGATCGTAATTTCATGGTGCACATGAATATATCTCTGTGTGCATAAATAAAGTCCAAAATGGAACTTGGAAGGAAATTCAAACTTCTCGCCTTAATTTGTAGCAGAAAGAAGAATTAAAATATTCTGGATATAAACTTGGACAAGATATGATATAATCCTGTGCTGGCACCCAACAGGAAGAAGCATAGATAATTCGACCTTTCCACCCTTGCAGCATCCATTGTCCATCTTCATCAATTATGAAATCTTTGTGGTAGCCCCCTTTTAAAAAATCTTTGAACTTCTCTATTAGTTTCTGATTCAGTGGGAGCAGCTGGAACCCTGCCCTCATAGTCCGAGTTTGCCATTGCTTGTATGTCTCAGGCCTCTCAACCCTATCAAGGCCCTCGCAAGCAAGAACATTCATAGCCTCTCGCGCACAAAACTCTCTCTCAAACATCATTCTCTCCTCATTTTCGCGAGGTAAAGTAGACTCAAATATGTCAAACAATGAAGAAAAATGAAAAAGGGCCTCTCTGAATCGTGTAACAAAGAACGGAGCATTATAGGATCCATTTGTAATACAATGGACAAAAACAGCAGGATGCATCTTCCTGATTAATTTAAGGACAGCATCCCTAGGGCAGTTCCCTTCGGCAGTCTCATCAAATAAATTTTTAAACGGATACAAACAATTCACAGCAAGCATCTCATTACTTCTAATCTTGAACTCCTCAATTGGTATGTTTTCCCAGTCTTTTGCAACAATAGGATTATAATCAAAAGGAACATTAAAGCGCTCACAATACTTTGCCAACCAACGTCCTGTTTCCTCAATTCTTTCTGTTGGACGGAAACCACTTTGGGGTAGGTCAATCCCAGTAATTCGTAGCTTGGGAGGGCCCCCGGATCTCATAGAGAGGTGTTGGATTAGCACTGGCCACTGGAATCCATACATGACACCAAAATCTACAATGTGAAGAGTTGTTGCTTTCTCAGCTGCATCCAAAATCATTTTATTTGCAAAGAAAATATTGAGCTTTTTAAATGGGCAGGCATTAAGATGGGTTTTGTAAGCTTTTAACAAGACAGCAGGACTTGTTCTGCTTACAGCAATGAGAGAGAGCACATTCTCAACTTTGGTGCCATTGCCAACTAGGCGTGCTTCAAGACTATCGGCAAAATAATGGGCAACTCTCTGAGACCCATCACCAGAATGGCAAGAGTGCTGCCTGATCTGCTTCAGCAGCTCATTAGCTGTTCTGAAGTCATTAGCAGAAATAGAATGTGAACAGAGAATCAGAAGAGACCTTAAATCCACTGTTTCTTTCTTTTGTCCCTTCTTTCTACCACGAGCTTTGGGAACGTTTCTGCCAGTTGGTTGTTCATCTGACTGCAAAATGTTTTTTTCTCCATTCTGCTCAGGCTCACGTTCATTGCATAAAGTACCTTTTATCCCTGGCCAAAGCAACACCTTGTCGAACATCTCAGACAAATCAGTCTCATCTGTTGAAATGGCAGACTGCTTGTTACTCCTCCATTCTTCCAGATCTGAATCCTCTCCCCATTGATTCTTTCTTCCCCTGGATCCATTAGAATAAATTTCCAACTCAAAATTCTCCTCCGCCACCACTTTTGTAAACACTTCGTTTGGTACCAGTTGATTAGTAGTAGGAAGGAATTTACTAGCTTCATCTATCCCTCTTTTAAATTGCAACATAGATTCTCTATTGTTGAACATATTCTGCACCATCTCAGTTGCAGAAAAGCCCATAATGCCATCAGTGATATCAGAAAATCCAACTAAACAATTCTCCAAAAGTTGTACATTGGCCAGCAAATCTATCTGCGGCTGACCACTGCCAGGAACATAAGTTTGGAGGAAATCAGCAGGTTCAATAGCTTCATGATCAGCAGCCCATTTAGGATCGTGAAAATCAGTAGAGCCAGTGCCAGGGCTGCTACTGCTGGTACTTGGAATTCTATTAGCACCACAATCACTCCCATTCCCAGAAGAGTCACTACTTGGACTCTCATGGTTGAAATAGAGCTGGGGAGTATTAAGCGCAGAAGGATACCGCTCTCCAATTGTGTCATACAACGATTTCTCCGCAGCTTTCAATGCCAAGGGATCAAAGAACATGTGAGGCTTGTTTTCCATGTTCTCTTCCAAAAGAATTTGGCTTATATATTTAAGAACTGGGTCAGAGGAATCACTACCCTGCGAGGGAAAACAAGAAAGTCCCTCCAGATTCCAGCCAGAAGACGGCTCCAAAACCCTTTCCCTTAGACTCAAGGTCGTAGAAGGCATAAATGACCGTCTCTCTCGGGTCGAGGTCAATGAAGGACCATAGCCACTGGGATCTGGATCAAGAGGACCAAAAGGAACATTCACCAATCTGAAGTCTTGTGTAGGGGTAGCGAACTCAAGTCCAGTTCCGCCATATGGGTATTCATTATAGTTAGGGAAAATTGTCCGCTTATCCATTTCGAACCCTTTCCTTTAATTTGGGATCGCTAGTCGTGTTGATATACGCCTGAAAAGCTGCTTATCTCTTTAGCTTGAGCGCATCAAACACAAGTTGAAGAGAAATGGGGAAGCAACGCATAAGAACATATGATCCACAAAGAGATAAGCAGGCACATATGAAAAATATAGAATAGCTAAACGCCAACACGAGTTCAAGTCGAAGAAATCACAAACAAAAAAACACAAGAATTGATACTGGCCAAAGGAAACAGCATGCATTCGCGTACCAGGATAAGCGGCAGAGACTCGAAACTCAAGCGAGACAGTGTCCGGTCGAGTGAAACATAAGCGGAGAACAAAGAGAGAGGTTGATCATTTGCGTCAAATACTTCAGAGGAACAAACACTACCTGTTTCATGCCAACTGTTAACGACAAACACTGCCTGCTTCATGCCAACTGTTAACGGCAAACACTACCCGTTTCGTACAAATATATATTTTTAGTTGTTTTACACTGATTTCAGTAGTTTAATATTTTAAAATTAACACTATGTTTTGTATGGTTAAATAAAAAAGGTATAATTTTAATTGCGTAAAAATAGAAAATAGTATGATTTGTATAATTTATATTATAAAAAATGAAACTCTTTGTTTTTCCCTCCATCGTTCAACTATATAGCAGTTTGGGTGGACTTGAACATGGGCTGTACCCAGTTAGAATGTGCCATGTGGAACAATAACAAAGAATAGGCCAATTTGTTGCCCACTATGCGATGATAGACAGTGTCTCTCGTCATGGTGAGATTCGCTGATTTAAAAAATTTGTAATAACAGTATATCTTACTATAAGAAGATGTATGTAATGTGGTTTTAAATATTAATTTAATTTTAAATTTTAAAATTTGAAATATTAGATTTAAATAATAAACTTACTATTTCTATTTCCATCTTTTTGAATAATTTATAATAACTTTTTGATATAATTATCTTTTAATTCCTCAACATCTCAGTCACCGAAAAAAAACGCTCTTTATAGAGCATTTTCAAAATCAGTATAATTTAATTCGTTAATTCAATCAGCTGATTATTAGTCATAATTATTACCAGTTTGACATGATCAAAATATTAAGGCCTTTCAATTAGCCAAAAATGACCAATAGGCCATTTCCCAAATGAATCCTAAAAGTATTTAGATATTTTTAGAAGTTATCGATTCCAAGTTTGAACAAACAGAATTCTTAACTTCCGTAAGAATTCATGTTTCTGTCGAGTGTTTGATAATACTATCTTTTAACAAGAAATAAGAATATAGTTCATTAATAGAAAATAAATAAAAAATTAGAGGTTACCGCCGATTCTTCTCCTCTTCCTCTCTTTGATTGTCGACTCTTCTCCGAACTTTCTATTCATCAAAAGCGGATTGTAATCCACTTTGACAGCAGGTGCTTTTACTGGTTCCACGAGAGCAGTAACAGTTCTGTGTAAATCATCCAGGTTAATTTCCATTATTAACTAGAATTAGAAACCAAAGATTGACTCTTTCTTTCGTAAAACCCAAGACTTAAAACTTTACTGTTGATAGGGAACCCACATATGAATCCAAAAGGGCACTGTTCTAAGGTTGATTCAAGTGAATCAATACAAAAATGTTGCTACAAAGTAAGGCACGTAACAGGAAAACCAAACTAAAGCTTTTACCATTTTTATCATCAAACATCAATTTCATGGACATGCTACCTCCACTGGCTCAAACTGATCTGCCCTTAAATGCACATCAATAACCCTGCAAATGTTTAAAGAAACGAATTGATTCACACACTTACATATTAAAAATGGTTTTGTTGTAACAGTTAATAGAATAACAAATGTTAAAGTGTCCCTAACCTTATCAAAACAATTTACATAAACACGTCAATTTAAGTCCCTTTTTTTTGTTACAAGGAAAAAAAGAAATTAAACAAAGCCCAAACTAACATAGAAATCTGCGGTACAAAGCTTCGTGCTTGTCACGGTTAAGATGAGCCATGACTACCATCAGAGGATCCTGAAGTATATGAAGGCCTGGGCTGGATAACGTTGCGAGAGAGGCCAGACTATTTGCACACTGGTTCCCTTCGCGATATACATGCTGAAACTTCACCTCCCATGTTTGGTGAAGCATGCGACGGGTACCTGCCACAAAAAGTAATACTCAGCTAAAGGTATAAAAGAAGAGGAGAGAATATTGATAACCTCGAAAGAATCTACTTCGATGATAACTCGTCGATAGCCAAGGATGATAACTCATTTTGCTATCATGGTGTCAATGTAATATCCCGTCCCCATATTAAGGGTGAGGATCCGAAATTTCAGTCCATGGGAGCTCAAAGAGAAATTAAGGAAATGTATTTTCTTGCTCATGCATAATGTTAACATATATGCACATAAAAAAGTGGTATTTGCATTCATTGATAACTTCCGGGTATGATTGTTTTGAAATGTGATTTTTATTGAAAATGAGAAGTAGAGGGAGTAGAAAGAGTGATCTTGATATGAGTTGTGATAAGGAAAGATTTAGAAATAAAATTAGTAGTGATCTGGAAAATGTTCACTGAGTGTGCTTCGGTCTGTTAGCCATAACTTTTTCTCTAGTTATCCAAATGAAGTGATTCTTAATTTGGATTAAACTAGAAACATATGGCTACATTTCTTATGAAGACATCGAATTTCAATTATGTCTCTAAGAATATCAAAATTTGTCATGAAGCTGAGAACTGGGTGTAATATATTAGGAGATGAATGTAAATTCGTGTTCTAAATTCAAGGGAAATTCTGGAATGATCTAAATAGATTTTGGTAAAGTTGTCTTCTTGTAGTTGTATAGATCTTTCTGTTATCTTTTCAATGGTATATAGTATGAAATTTTTGGACATCGGAGTTGAAAGTTATGATCTTTATAAGTGAAGATGTTCTGGAGAAACAAAAGTAAGACGAAGCAAAAGTGAGACGAAACAAAAGTAAGACGAAGCAAAGTAAGACAATGCAAATGAAAGAAGGAAGAAAACTTCGTCTTAGTTATTGTTCATCTAAGAATCATCCAAAAGGACATTGTTCACTCCACTTATAAAGATCACAACTTTTGACTCCGATGTCAAAAATTTTCATACTATATACCTTTGGAAAGATAGAATCATAAGTTATAACGTTCTAGAAGACGACTTTGTCTAACTTAGCCTAGATCAATACGGTTTTTCTCCTGAAGTCAAAACACGAATTTTGACCCTATGGAAGACTTGAAATTTGCATTGTACAAACTTGGGGTGTCTTGATTGTAACCATTCAACTACCAAATTGACTTCATTATACTCTCAAATCCTAACTTATCTGGCTCGTCCCATTCAACTACATCTCATCGTTCATAAGTTCTATCTTTCTTTTCCGTAACATCTTACTTATATATATATATATATATATATATATACCATTTGCTCAGGTTGATAATCATCTCAAGTTGACAACTTCTTGAAGTATACCTATTTTCAATCACAACCTCATCTATACACAATTCATATTTCATTAACAACAAAAATAAAAGTTTACAATGTTTCAATGGCACTCCAAGCCACATTACAACATCAGTATCAAAATCCAAAATACAAAACCCAAAATTCTTAAATGTGATTAAAGCCTTGTCTTTACAAAATATAACTTAATTTACAAAAACATTGCAAAAGAAGAATGATTCCTTGACTCTTGATTACTCGATCTTATTTTCTTCACTTGAAGATGGGACAAAAAGGGGAGGTGAGCTTGAAAGCTCGTGGGTAACAGTTTATAACAAGAATAAGCAAAATCGTTGAAAAGTTCATTTATCATAAAAAAAAATTTATAAAGTGCATAGTTCTCAAATTTTCAAACAAATTGGCAATCTTAACTCAAACTCATAGTTCAAATATCATCACATAACACTCAAT
>JANZLX010000008.1:32051457-32064491 GCA_025531955.1 Erythroxylum orinocense | reverse complement strand
TTGTCTTAATTTCTCTTTGAGCTCACAAATACTGAAAGTTCGGGTCCTAACCCTTAATATGGGGATGGGATGTTACAGAAGTGATCCAGAGAAAATGAAAGAACTAATGGCGAAGGGATATGTTCAAGAGAGCCTGAGTCCTTGCATGGTTCCAATACTTCTTATCCCTAAGAAAGATGGATCTTAGAGAATATGCATTAATTACAGGGGTTGTAAACAACATAACAGTGAACTATCGCCATCACCTTTCTAGGTAAGATGGTATTCTAAGTGATTTGAATGGTTTAGTATCTTTACAAAAATTGATTTAAAGTATAGATACCATCATATTAGGGTCATGAACGGTTATTAGTGGAAAACTACATTCAAAAAAACATATAAACTTCATGAACTATCAGTAATGCCATTTTGACTCAGTAACGCACCAAAAACTTTTATGAGATTAATGAATCATTTTTTATGTTCATTAATTAAGAATTTTATTATTGTTTATTTTATGAAATGTTAGTGCTCAATGAAAATTTCAATGAACATATAAGTCATTTGCATTATGTACTTAGTGTGCTATGAAAGGAAAATTTATATGATAACCTTAACAGTGTAGTTTTGTATTAGGTTGTTTTCCTTTTTTTCTTAGTAAGTGCACAAGGAATAGAGATTAATGAAGAAAAGCTTAAGGGAATCAAAGAGTGGTTAATGCCTACTAGCATAAATGAGTTAAGAATCTTTCATAGGTAAGCTAGTTTTACAAGTTTTTGTAAAGGAATTTAGCACATATGTCACACCACTCATTGAATTCATAAAAAACAAATATTTTTAAATGAGACAAAGAACAAGATCATACACTTAATGTTCTTAAATATAGGATATATTTCTCGATAGTTTTATATTATAGTTCTTTTCTAGGTATTTGAGTATTTTTTTAAGTGCTTTCTCAGATGATAAACATGTGTTTAGGACTTAAAATTATGTTATTGTTAGTTTTTTATGTGTTTTAATTGTTTGATTGGTTTACAGTAAGAATTTGATCTTAATTTAATATTTCAATGGGTGTTTGATGTGTTTATGAGTGAATGGAAATAGGAAAATTGAAAGATGCCAAGATCATGAGCCGTTGCATGGGGCTTTCTGTAACGATTGTGGCCCCATGAAACTATATTATTTGAATTTGTTTTATTTAATGGTTGATATCTTTTCTTATGTGATTGCAGGTGCATGAACACTAGGATCACTCATAGTTTAATCAAAGTAGAAGACAAGTCAAATCTAGATGTCACAAAGAAAAAAAGAGAGATTCAAAGAGTTAAACATCAAGAAGCAACAGAAAGAACGATAAAGGAGGAACAAAACTAAGAAAAGCACCAAAGGACCCCTATGGATTTCATGAGGCCAGGGTTAAATGCTAATTAACAAGGAATTATATGACCACCAATGCAAGCAAACATCTTCAAGATCAAAATAAAGTACAATTTCATGGTTTAGCCAATGAGAATTACTATGCTCTTCTGGCCAATTTCTTAGAGATATGTGATATATTTCGACATAATGGGTTATTGGAAGATGTAGCTAAGACGAGGCTCTTCCCTTTTACATTCAAGGATAGAGCTAAGACGTGGTCGAATTCACTCAACCTAGTAAACATCACAACATGTGAGCAACTACTGTAAGCCTTTTTAGCTAAGTACTTCCTTTTGACAAAGGCAATGAGGATCATAAAGGAACTTACAAATTTCCAACAAAATGAGGGTGGAGTCTTTATATGAGTTGCAAGAGTGATTCAAGGAGTTGCATAGGAGTTTGTTCATATCACAACTTATCTCCTCTTACAAATGTTCTACAATGGAGTTAATCTACCCACGTGAGGCACCATTAATACAGCAACCAGAGGATCACTAATGTGGAAAATAATTGAGTAGGCGTATCATTTGTTAGAATATATGGCAAATAATTGTGGTCTTTAGACGTCGTAAAAACGCAGACAACAATCAATCTTTCAATATCAAAAGGGATTTTTTTTGTAGATTTAATGAGAGCATTATAGGCTGAGGTAGCTAATTTGACCGAGCAATTGAATATCCTAATGGTCACCTCTTCCTCTCCACTTAAAGAAATTTATCACAGATGCAGGTTATGCAGACAAGAGAGCCATATTACAACTGATTATTTCCTAGTAGAAAACAACAACGTGGAGCAAATCAACTTTATAGGAGCATAATGTATTTAGGGAGGTAATAATCCTTCCTCGAATATGTATAATCCTTGTTGGAAAAACCACTTGAATTTCTCTTGGTCTAATAACACAAAAAATCATATAAGATACCAAAGTCCACCAGGATTCTAATAAGATAGGCTTAGTTTATTGGAAATAAAGGTGGATAAACTAATGGATGTATTAAATTCCAACTTCACAAGCCAAGATGAGAATTAGAAGAGGATGGAAGCTAAATTCAACCAAATGGAAAAGAAGTATGCCTTTTCCATTAATAATCTGGAGGTTTAAATGGGTCAATTAGTTGATGCATTATTTACATAAAGTGTGGAGAGTCTTCTAAGCAATGCGAAATCGAATCAAAGGGAGAAACTAAAAGCCATCACACTTAGGAGTGGGAAAGAGATGGAAGAAATATCTATAAAAAAAAATCCCACCAAATAAAATATCAAGAGAAAAAACATAAGGAAAAAGAAAAGAAAGCTGACACTCCTTACGTTCCTCCTCTTCCATATACACCAATGATCCCATTTGTGCAGAGGTTATAGAAAAATAAAATGGATATGCAATATGCAAAGTTTATAGAGAAGTTGAAGAAATTGCAAATTATCTTACCCTTAGTGGAAGCTTTGGAAAGCATAACCAAGTACGTAAAGTTTCTCAAAGACATCTTATAAAAAAATTGCACTTGGGATGACAACCAAACGACCTCTATAATGGAAAGCTGCAACTCTATAATTACCAACCATATGCCCTCAATTTTGAAAGATCTAGGTGTTAGGTTTTGATCATGCATCACATGCATCAAAAATAGAAAATAGCAGCAAAACATAAAACAAAACCCAAAAATCCAAGAACTTTCAAGTGCCATTAGATGCAACATTAACAAAACATGAACTTAAGATTTGTACTTACAATCTTCTTCATTGTTTGTTGTCTTCACCTCTTCGGGTTGTCATAAACCACAATAACCAAAGGAGGATGTCTCTAATGATATCCACGCAAAGAGCGAAGCTTGAAACCTCTTAGGAAGAATAGCTAGAACACACACAAAGTACTAGATTTGTGATGTATTATTTGAGAGAGTGTTTTTAAAGAGTGAGAGAAGATGATGAACACTTCACCAAAAGGTCTCTTATTTTCCCATAACACTTGCACTAAATTGATGTTTCTTACACCCTTTGGCCTTCCTCTAACCCCCAACATCAAAGGATAGTTAGTGAGAATTAAGTGGCTTTTAATCCCACTTATTTAGCGTGAAACTTCCATCCCTTCTTTAAAGGGTAATTTTTTTCATCTTGCTTATTAAAGGGTACTCATTTTTCATATATTCAATACATGTGACTCATTAGGCTCTCGGTTATGTTGGGCACTTGAATTAACACTTAATTCAAGCAAGTCATTAACGATATTTAGCAACACATCATGACCCCCAATTGACCAAAAAGTCAATGGTCTGACTACAAACCCTTCCATAGATAATGTTCTCATGCAATTCATCCTTTCACTATTTATACCCCACTTGGTTCAGAGTATATTCAAATTGTCAACTCTCACTAGACTGACTACGTTACATCTAGCCCAAGTGATGTTAGTTCTTATCCTCAAGGCTCATTACTCAATTGGATATGTCATTAAAGATTATCTTCATGACATTTCCACTCTAGCTAAAGATTCCTGAGTAATGATCCTGGTAAGAGGTTGTGGGTATCATCTCCTTCTATTAGGTGTCCTTTATTGGCTATTCAATTACTTTCCAATACCTCAAGTTATACCCAATCACCATCCTATGAGCAACCTCTAAAAGGCAACAAGAAATGGATTCAAAGTATAGTATTAGCATCTAAGATATCCTTGAGCACCTCAAGTCTAAGGATATCTGCACCATTTTTATGATGAGGCTATCATTGAAACTAGAATAGATATCCATATGATTGTCTTATGGTAGTTCATCTAATGTACTTACTACTCTTAACAAGCATTCACATGTTAACTCTAAACAACTCATGCTTACAGATTATGAGATCCGCTACTTGATCTAATCAAGGAGTATAACAAGTGCTAGTTTGTTCGAATTAATCATGCCCCGTCTCGTTAATCCTATGACTAGGGATAATTTAGATACTAATAAAATTACACATGATAGGAATCTAATTATCATGATCTTATCATGATTTCCTTCATGCTATATAATGTATTAAGGACTTCATTAATTCGATTTAAGATCACTATCAATTTATATAGAACATGAACATCAAATTAACGAAAAAGCCTTTTTATTAATAAAAAAGATTTATACAATAAGTGCTAAAGGTTATTGCCTTTAGAGCACTTCTCTAACACCATGGAGTTTTACTATACCCTTTGTAGTTAGTAATTTAAAATTTTCAAAATGTTTATATGACTTAGGTGCAAGTATTAATCTTATGTCTTTTTTCATTTTTAGGAAATTAAGGCTAGGAGATGTGAACTTAAATTCCATATTTGTTCAATTAATGGATCAATTTGTGAGGACACTGTTTGGCATGATGGAGGATGTGCCTATAAAAGTGGACAATTTTATTATTCTTGTGGATATCATCATGCTAGACTAATTATCCACTAATTCTTGGTAGACCCTTTTTAAACACTAGAAGAGCTTTGGTAAATGTCCATGAAGGCAACCTCATCCTTCGGATTGGCGATAAATAAGTAGATTTCAATATGAGTAAAGTATTGAAGAATATGAATGAAGGTAGCTTATATATGAGAATTGATGTAGTTGATGATTTGTAAAAGGAGAAAGTGAATGAGCCAATTTTGGAAACTAGTGATGAAGTATTGGTAGTTTCTTTAACTACGGATAATTTATGCCTCTCATAATACAAGTTGTTTCATTTAATTGAAGATAGTAATAGTTTTTTTATCAACAAAGGCATTAACGGAGTCAATTGGTTTAATTAATTTCATACGTTACGCCTTTTTTATTATCTTACAATTTGTGACATTAAACAAGCACTATATGGGAGGCAACCCAAGAATTAGGATAGGTTTTATATTTTTATTTTTTGTTCTTAAATTGGCATGTTATGTTAATTAGTTTTTTTGTAAATTCTAACATGTAAGTTATTATTTTTTTATGTTTGGAGTGATTTTGATTGTTTAATCTCATATTTGGAAAATTGTTACAGGTTAGGGAATAGGCTTTGGGGGATACATGAGGAACATAGAGCAAAAAATGGCAAAATTCCAGCCATGCCATGATTGTGGCACCTCCCACAATTGTGGCAGGCAAGAGGTGGACCTCTCTATCACAATTGTCCTAGGAGAGGGGATAACCTCTCTGTCACGATCGTGGCACCTCCCACAATTGTGATAGGCAAGATGGGAACCTCTCTCCAATGATCATGGCAGGTGAGGATGAACCCCACAACATGACTCACTTGAGAAAAAACCTATTTTGCCCTTCTATTCAAACCTTACCACTTTAAATATTTGTTTTCTCTTCTTCTACCTCCCATATTCTCTCTTTAACTATAGCAGCCACCCCCATAGCTCTCTACTTTCTCTCAAATCTCTCTTCACTTTCACTTGGTTTTTCACTCTTTTCTTGCATCTTTCATCTATATTATCAATATTTCTACACTAATCTAGTGTTTTCCACACAAAATCACAACTTTTGAGTAGGTTTTGTAAGATTTTTCTCTACACTTTACTTTTCCCACGTTTTTGGGTTATATTTTGCATTTTGTTATGTTTTCTTGGTTGTTTTTGTAGGTTTTACTCTGCAACATGGCTTCAAGAATCAAACAAACAGTAAAACGCTCACCACCGAAAGGGAAAGAAAAAGTGTAGGGTGATGGTGCACATGACTTGGCCAAGGATTTTGGAGCGCTTTTTCCAATCTTCATGTAAAAAGAAAGTAGAAATTTGAAACGCTTTGTTCAAGAATTATTACGACACCTCATTATTTTGATTTTTCAATCTTATAAAATCTAGATTTGAAAGGAAAAATTGACACTTTGAGTGCTAGGATTTAATGGGACAAATTTATACATTTTCATTGTCCCATGTATGAAGAATTAACCCTTGATTTCTACACTACTTTACATTTTGAGTCGCAAAATTTAGATAATTTTTTGTTTTAATTGTGTGGAAAACCTTTAATTTTTTGTTTTGATTGTGTGGAAGATATATTTGCTTTTTCAAAATAAAAAATTATTGAAAATCATGAAAATTTTAATGTTGCTTAATATTGGAAAACATTAATGTGGTAGGATGGTTTTAATTTGAAAAATGTGCCCAATAATGTTATTTTGAATCCTAAAAACTTGTTACTACATCAATTTATGTGTAAGTATTTTTGAAAAAACTTGAACTAACAATACAAAAGATTTATTTCTCCTTTGGTGCAAGGATCATAAAATTCAACTTTGTACATCCACTTGCATTTTTCAAACAATAGTTACTTCTCTTAATAAGAAAAGTAGCTATCTAGGTATGGGTGTTCTTGTCACTAAGCTAGCTCATTTGTATTGTGTTTCTATTTAATGGATTAACCCCTGCTTTTTCTAAGTTTTTAAATAATATGCATTTGTAGTGAGTTGAGATCTTGGAACTTTGAAATATCAATTGAAATCAAAATTTAAAAATAGGACAGGAAAAACGAGTTTGAGTTTCGCACCATAACACTAACAAGTCTCATTAAGCGAAGACTCTAAAGATGAAGAAGAGGAAGGATGGGAGAAAGTTCCTAATAAATGGAAGAAAGTAAAAAGCACTTAGAGGATTGTCTAATCACGATAATGTAATAGCCTAGACTACTTGCCCACAAATATTATCCGCTTTGGGTTGCCCCTCAAGCCAAACCCCTCACGGTTTTGCCCTTCCCACCCTTAGGAAAACACGTTTTGTGGGAGAGAGGTATCCATACCCTTATAAGGCATACTTCGTTCTCCTCTCCAACTGAGGTGGGATCTCACACTCTCCACCCCCATTAGGGTCCAGCCTAGATGGCACAATAGTTTGGGTATTGCCTTTGATACCATTTGTAACAGCCTAGACCACCCACCCACAAATATTGTCCGCCTTGGTTGCTCTTCAGGCCAAATCCCTCACGGTTTTGCTCTTCTCATCCTTAGGAAAACACATCTTGTGAGGGAAAGGTATCCATACCCTTATAAGCTATACTTCGTTTTTCCTTTCTAATTGATGTGGGATCTCACACTCTCCACCCCCTTGCCCAGCTCTCTTTAAGACACAGCTTAGCTAGCACAACAGTTCGGGTATCGGCTTTGATACCATTTGTAACAGCCCAGACTACCTGCCCATAGATATTATTTACTTTGGGTTACCTATCCGACCAAACCCCTCACAGTTTTGCTCTCCCCCACATCTGTTGGAAAGGAGAATGAAGTATGCCTTATAAGGGTATGGATGCCTCTCCCCCCACAAGACAACCACATCGGTTAGAGAGGAGAATGAAGTATGCCTTATAAGGGTATAAATACCTCTCCCCTATAAGACATGTTTTCCCAAAGGTGGGAAGAGTAAAACCGTGAGGGGTTTGGCCCGAGGGGCAACCCAAAGCGGACAATATCTGTAGGCAGGGGGTCTAGGCTGTTACAGATAAAGGCTCAATTGAAGGAGGTCGTATGCCATTAGCGTCAACAGTGGTATCAAACGAAGAAGATACTTAATATTTTATTGTTTAAGATGGCTAAATTCCATCATCAACACCATCTCTACCTAAATAACTTTAAGTTTTCGTTCTCTTAGTTTTCTTTATTATTATTTATCTTTATTTTTATTGTTTTATTTTTAACATTAAGGACAATATGTCATTTAAGTGTTGGGAAATTTGTGCATTGACACATCATTTATGTGTGAAATTAGCATTTGCATTATCTTAGTATTGATTAGGTTGGCATTATGTTAGCATTTTGTTGCATGATGTGTGAATTTATGAATGTGTGAATGGAATGAAATGAATGTAATTGGCTTACTTTGAACATGGTCTTTTAAATTGCAAAGGCAATATTAACTTATGAATTTTGTGTTTTAAGTGTCTTTATAATGAATATATATGCTAATTAGGATATGCACCTATTTAGTCACTTTATGGTACTTATTTGGATACATTTATAATTATACTCAATTAAATTGGTGAGCGTCATTAGTACTCTTTCATGAGAGTAATTGACTAAAAAGAAATGAGGTAGGCTAAGAAATTAAATGAAAACATGTCAATAAAATTCCTATTAAGCTAGCCCTTTTTAAGAAAAATAGGTTAAGAATAGATCTAGTAACTAGTTAAGAGTTGTGATATAGCTGAATATATGGGTCATTCACAAAAAAAATGTTTGTCTTCATGCCAAAATGTTATAATGATACTCCAACCAAGCTAAATAAAAAATATAACCTAATTGAGTAACTAGGGGACATTCAGGATAAGGTGCTTTCCTTTGTGTCAAAAGGCTAGGTGATCGTTAATGAAAATCTAAAAAGATGGTGTTTATAATAAAATTAAACCTACTAATCTATTAAAAATAACAAGAATTTTCATGAAGGATTACTTTTTAATATTTTACCTTTTTAATTGATCAATAATAATAAGTGCATCCTTACAAGTTCCATAGGTGCCTAAATAGGGCATCAATATTTTGATTGATATGTATATCAAATCAAAGCAATTAAATATGAATTATATTGGTTAGTGTTTTGGCACTTTTTAAGTGGTTGAAGTTTGAGGTTAAGTCAATTGCATGAAATTTGATGTCATTGTACCATATTGCATTGTTGCATAATTGTTTGTTTTTATGTTTTATTTGCTTGTTGTTTTATTTTTTTCTTAGGATAAGCAAATGTTTAAGTGTGGGGATGTTGATAAGTTTATATTATAATATGTTTTCTCGGTGTTTGAGTGTGTTTTTAAGTATTTTCCTAGGTGCATGTGTTAGACATAGAATTGTGTTGTTGTTAGTATTTTTATGTTTTTTAATTTTTTGATTGGTTTAAAGCAAGAATTTGATCTTAATTCTATATTTTAAAGGGTGTTTGATGTGTTTATGAGTGAATGGGAAAAGGAAATTAAGGAAAAGAGGAGGAATTTGAAGCATTGAAAATGCCACAATTGTGGGGCAGCAGCGTGGTGCTCTCTGTCATGGTCAAGTCCCCATGTGTGATTATGGCCAAAGAGTAAGAACTAGCCATGCTATGATCATGGAACCTCTTATGATTGTGGCAGTTTGTTTTTCAGCACACAAGTTTTCTATACTTTTGACGTTTTGGGGCTATTTTTTGAACTAAATTAAGTGGGAAAACCTTAGAAATAACCTTAGAATCATCAAGAAGCATTTAAGTAAAAGAAAAACACCAAAAAGGACGTTGCATATCAGATTCAAAGAGATCAAAAAGGAGACATCAAGAGTAACTTCAGATTTTCCAGATTTCTAGATCAAGACTCAAAATTGTTTTTCTTTATTTTCTCTTTATATATTTCATTGTTTTAGATGTTGATTTGGATTATTAGGATGTTAAACATCGTTATGGTTTCTAAATTCATACTGGGAATTGTTCTTGATTTGTTTTCATTAAACCTTATTCTTGTTAAATTCAATACATATAAATGCTTTGTGATATTTGCTATGGTTATACTCAATAATAAATCTAGAGAGTGAATCAAGTTATTTTTGTTAAGTTTCACAATGATATTTAGTAGCTTAATATACCTAAAACTATCAAATTAATAAACAATTGAAGTGAGATTCTAGTTGTGAATTAATTATCCTTAAGATTGCTTCAAATCCAATTAAATAGTTAATAGTAGCTTTATAAATCGAGAGGTTACAATTTTATTATTAACGATTCAATTGGGATTACTTTATTAGATCTTGAGATAGGGTAATCAAAACCTTAGGATATCTAGGATTAAGCATAATTGAATTAATAAGATAAAAGGGAGATAAAACAAGGATAGAATAATTCTTAAGTTTTCATTATTAATTAAATTTAGTCTTGTTCTTAATCTCAATTATTCACTTATTTGATTTTTTAGTTTTATCAGTTTTTTAATTTTACTAAATTTATTTTAATTCAATCAATCTTTTAGTACCTTAAACAAAGTGCATGTATCTTCTTATTAATTGTTTAAATATAAGGTTGTTGCGTCTTCAATATGTCAAAGAATTGTATACAAATGATAGTGACTCTGTTTATTTAATCATAGCTTGTGAAAAATGGGCCTTTGGTAAATTTTATAAAGGGTACTTATTTAAAGAAAATAAGATATGTATGCCTCAATGTTGTATGCATAAGTTGCTTGTAAGAAAATACCATAGGGAGGATTACTGAGCCATTTTAGTGTAGAAAAGACCTTAGATATTTTGCATGAACATTTCTTTTTGCCTAGAATGAGAAATGAAACAAAACGGATTTGTAGTAGATGTATTACTTGTAAAAAGGGTGAATTTATGGTTTTATCATATGGTCTATATACACCTTTTTCTATACCCATTAAACCATAGCTAGACATATCAATGAACTTTATTTTAGAGCTACCTAGATTAAAGAAAGGAGTGGATTCAATATTTGTGGTAGTTGATAGGTTTTCTAAAATGACACATTTATTCCACGTCATAAAACTAATGATGCCACTTATATTGTTGTTTTATTCTTTAAAGAAATTGTGAGGCATTATAGTATGCCTAAGAGTATTATTATTGATAGGAATACAAAATTCTTTACTTATTTTTTGGAAGGTTTTGTGGGGAAAGCTTGTTGCAAAGTTGTTATTTTCTATAACTGATCATTAAGCTAAAGCTATTAGTAGAACCTTAATTCAATTGCTTAGGAATGTTTTTTAAAATAATTTAAATATCAGGAAGATTGCTAGCCTTTCATTGAGTTTATATATAATATAAGTGATCATTTATCTATTTAATATTCTCCTTTTAAGATAGTTTATGTTTTTCTTTGGATTGTTTTCATTGCCTACAGATGAAAGAGTTAACCTTGATGAAAAAAAGAAAACTAAAATGGTAAAATAACTTTATAAACACATTAGATAGCAAATTGAAAACAAAATTAGCAATATGCAACGAAGCCAACAAAGGGAGTTGGCGTGCTTTTTTGAACCAAGTGACTAGATGTGGGTCCATATAAGAAAATAGAGGTTTTTATAACTTAGAAAATCTAATTTGTCGTATAGAAGGGACAATCCATTTCAAGACCTTAAACGAATCAATGAGAATGCTTACAATATAGATTTTTTCGGGTGAGTATAATATTATTACCACGTTCAATGATGTTGATCTCTCTCCTTTTGAAGCAGGTGATGATTTGAGGATAAATCCTTTTGAAAAGAGAGGGGAAGATGTGATTAATCAAATGGAACCAACTTTTTTCAAACATTTCAACTGATCTATTGCGTATTCCAAGTAGGGTTTTGACAATGGCATGAGCTAAAAGATTTAAAGAAGCTTTGAATGTATTTGCTCAAGACATATGGGGTAAGAAAATTCCTCTTGGCTCTATAAACACTAATGTTGACCTAAGCACTAATCAACTTGCCATTAATATCACTAAAATAAAGGATGCAACTATTAAAGATTTTTTAGCTAAAACCATTAAAGATTAAGTGGCTTGGGCTGAAGTTCATATATTAGCTGATTCACTTAGGATTAATTGCATTATTTTGGGTTTTATAAGATATTTTAGACATCATCACTTAGATCAAATGAATTTTAGAATTTGTCAATCAAGTCTGGCTTTTAATTTTCTTAAAATTGTTAACTTTGGCTTTTCATTTTCCTAGATTCATTAACATTTTGTTAACCTTTATCTTTTCATCTTTGTAAATTATGTTCAACAATTAATAAAAAATACATTTATGAATTTTCAAAATTGAGAGGAGTTCTCTTAGATTCTTCATTTAACTTTGAGCTTACCAAAGTTGATCAACCTTCTGGTGTTCTTAACATTTTGGGTGCTTGATTCTTTGTATTGAAGGGTTCAAGTGGATCAATATAATCTACTTTTAGCTTTCTTAGGGTGAGTTTATTTTCAAGGCTATAGGTTCATAAGACCTAATCCTTTCGGGTTTGCACTAAAATAGCAACTAATGCTTTCCTGGAAGTGGCTATACGTTGATGTTTAATGAATATGGTTTTATTTACCTCAGTTCTTACGAATTTCAGTTTTAATATTATGGGTTTTTTAAATCTCAACTTTTCAGACTACATGATGTTTGGGTTAGGGTTTTAACTCTAACATGAACTTTTTTTATTATTATTATTTAAAACTAATTTGATTATAATATTAAGGTTCAAATTTAATCTGATTTTAAAATTTAGGGATTTGACTTTCCGAAATCTGATCTTTTCATAGTTTTTTAATTTCAATTCTAAAATTTGTATCAGTAACAATTAAATATGAAATTAGGTTATAAAAATTAAAGATGGTTTTGATCAAAGATTTGAATTTTGTATCATACCGTACCGGCCAGAATGTACTGTACTGGCCAAAAAATGATACGAAATTATGTTAAAAAATACCGATTGTTACGGGGCAATTTCGCTTGATACTAACTGGTATTTAAAATATTAGCCGAACACGGACCAATACTGTGAATTTCGAAAATTGAAGGACTTTTTAACAAAATTTTCAAATTTTGTAAAACATTTTCCTTTCCACATCACCCCCTTTTCAAACATTTTTTAATTAAGTATTTATTTCAATTTTTATTGTGATTTTTTAATTTTTATTACTCGTAATAATTATACATTAAATAAAACTTTAAAATAAATTATTTTTAATTAAATTTATTTTAATCTTTTATATAATATTT
>JANZLX010000008.1:32010213-32022524 GCA_025531955.1 Erythroxylum orinocense | reverse complement strand
TTTACGGAAATGGGATTGAAATAGCTCATTCATCAAAGACTGAAATGTAGAGAGTGCATTTGTAAGCCCAAATGGCAAAACTAAAAATTCAAAATGTCTAAGATAAGTTCGAAACGCAATCTTCTCAACATCTTTGGAAGCCATTAGAACTTGAAAGTACCCTAATCTTCGGTATAATTTGGTGAAATATTGGACACCATAAAAATTATCCAAGGAAGTCGCACAAAGACTTGGTTGATTTAGGCGTGGGTCAATCCCTGACAGCTTGAATTTTGATATTGTCTACCAAGACCCCATTTTTGTTGATGACATGGCCCAAGTAAGTTACTTGATTTTCATTAAAGGAGTATTTGGATAGTTTGAGTAAGACCTTGCGTTATTGAAAAAGCCCAAAGATAGTCCGTAAATGATAAATGTGTTCTACCAATACTTTACTATGAACTAGAATATCATAAAAGAACACTAAAATAAATTTACGGAAATGGGATTGAAATAGCTCATTCACCAAAGACTGAAATGTAGAAAATGCATTTGTAAGCCCAAATGGCACAACCAAAAATTCAAAATGTCCACAATGAGTTTGGAACGCAGTCTTCTCAACGTCTTTGGAAGCCATTCGAATTTGAAAATACCCTAAACTTAGGTATAATTTGGTGAAATATTGGAAACCATCAAGTTCATCCAAGGAAGTCGGGTCAAGCCTAGGCTGATTTGGGTGTGGGTCAATCCCTTATTGGCTGAATTTTGATAATGTCCACCAATACGTCAGTTTTGTTGATGGCATGGCCCAAGTAAGTTCCTTGATTTTCACTAAAGGAGCATTTGGATATTAGGCAAGACCTTGCGTTGTTGAAATAGCCCAAAGATAGTCCGCAAATGATAAATGTGTTCTACCGATATTTTACTATGAACTAGAATGTCATCAAAGAACACTCAAATAAATTTACGGAAATGGGATTGAAATAGCTCATTCATCAAAGACTGAAATGTAGAGAGTGCATTTGTAAGCCCAAATGGCACAATCAAAAATTCAAAATGTCCACGATGAGTTTGGAGCGCAGTCTTCTAAACGTCTTTTGGAAGCCTTTCAAACTTAAAAGTACCCTAATCTTAGGCATAATTTGGTGAAATACTAGACACCATCAACTTCAGTCAAGGAAGCCGCATAAAGACTTGGCTGATTTGGGCGTGGGTCAATACTTGATTGCTTGAATTTTGATATTGTCTACCAATACCTCATTAGTGTTGATGACATGGCCTAACTAAGTAACTTGATTTTCACTAAAGGAGCATTTGGATCGTTTGAGTAACACCTTGCATTGTCGAAATAGCCCAAAGGTAGTCCGCAAATGAAAAATGTGTTCTACCGATATTTTACTATAAACTAGAATGTCATCAAAGAACATTAAAATAAATTTACGGAAATGGGATTGAAATAGCTCATTCATCAAAGACTGAAATGTAGAGAGTGCCTTTGTAAGCTCAAAGGGCACAACCAAAAGTTCAAAATGTCCATGATAAGTTTGGTACGCAGTCTTCTCAACGTCTTTGGAAGCCATTCAAACTTGAAAGTACCCTAATCTTAGGTATAATTTGGTGAAATATTGGACACCATCAAGTTTGTCCAAGGAAGTCACGTAAAGCCTTGGTTGATTTAGGCGTGGGTCAATCACTGACTGCTTTAATTTTGATATTGTCTACCAATACCTCATTTTTGTTGATGACACGGCTCAAGAAAGTTACTCGATTTTCACTAAAGGAGCATTTCGATCGTTTGATTAAGACCCTGCGTTATTGAAATAGCCCAAAGATAGTCCGTAAATGAGAATTGTGTTCTATAGATATTTTACTATGAACTAGAATGTCATCAAAGAACACTAAAATAAATTTACGGAAATGGGATTGAAATAGCTCATTCATCAAAGAATGAAATGTAGAGAGTGCATTTGTAAACCCAAATGGCAAAACCAACAATTCGAAATGTCCAGGATGAGTTCGAATTGCAGTCTTCTCAAAGTCTTTGGAAGCCATTCGAACATGAAAGTACCCTAATCTTAGGTATAATTTAGTGAAATATTGGACACCATCAAGTTTATCCAAGGAAGTCGCGTCAAGCCTAGGCTGATTTGGGCGTGGGTCAATACCTCATTTTTGTTGATGACAAGGCCCAAGTAAGTTACTTGATTTTGACTAAGGAGCATTTCGATTGTTTAAGCAAGACCTTGTGTTGTTGAAATAGACCAAAGATAGTCTGCAAATGGTAAATGTGTTCTACCGATATTTTACTATGAACTAGAATGTCATCAAAGATCACTAAAATAAATTTACGGAAATGGGATTGACATGGCTAATTCATCAAAGACTGAAATGTAGAAAGTGCATTTGCAAGCCCAAATGGCACAACCAAAAATTCAAAATATCCATGATGAGTTTGGAACGTTGTCTTCACAACGTCTTTGGAAGCCATTAGAACTTGAAAGTACCCTATTCTTAGGTATAATTTGGTGAAATATTGGACACCATCAAGTTCATCCAAGGAAGCCGCGTAAAGCCTTGGCTGATTTGGGCGTGGGTCAATCCCTTATTGCTTGAATTTCGATATTGTCTACCAATACCTCAATTTTGTTAATGACATGACCCAAGTAAGTTACTTGATTTTCACTAAAGAAGCATTTGGATCGTTTGAGTAAGACCTTGCATTGTTGAAATAGCCCAAAGATAGTCCGCAAATGATAAATGTGTTCTGCCGATATTTTACTATGAACTAGAATGTCATCAAAGAACACTAAAATAAATTTACGGAAATGGGATTAACATAGCTCATTCATCAAAGATTGAAATGTAGAGAGTGCATTAGTAAGCCCAAATGGCAAAACCAAAAATTCAAAATATCAATGATGAGTTCGGAACGCAGTCTTCTCATAATCTTTGGAAGCCATTCGAACTTGAAAGTGCCCTAATCTTAGGTATAATTTGGTAAAATATTGGACACCATCAAGTTTATCCAAGGAAGTCGCGTAAAGCCTTGGTTGATTTAGGCATGGGTAAATCCCTGACTGCTTGAATTTTGATATTGTCTACCAATACCTCATTTTTGTTGATGACATGGCCCAAGTAAGTTACTTGATTTTCACTAAAAGAGCATTTGGATTGTTTGAGTAAGACCTTGTGTTATTGAAATAGCCCAAAGATAGACTGTAAATGATAAATGTGTTCTACCGAAACTTTACTATGAACTAGAATATCATCAAAGAACACTAAAATAAATTTATGGAAATGGGATTGAAATAGCTCATTCACCAAAGACTGAAATGTAGAGAGCGCATTTGTGAGCCCAAATGGCACAACCAAAAATTCAAAATGCCCACGAGGAGTTTGGAACGCAGTCTTCTCAACATCTTTGGAAGCGATTTGAACTTCAAAGGACCCTAATCTTAGGTATAATTTGATGAAATATTGGACACCACCAAGTTCATCCAAGGAACTCTGGTCAAGCCTAGGCTGATTTGGGCTTGGGTCAATCCCTTTTGCCTGAATTCTGATATTATCGACCATTACCTCATTTTTGTTGATGACATAGCCCAAGTAAGTTACTTGATTTTCACTAAAGGAGCATTTGGATATTAAGCAAGACCTTGCGTTGTTGAAATAGCCCAAAGATAGTCCGCAAATGATAAATGTGTTCTACGGATATTTTACTATGAACTAGAATGTCATAAAAGAACACTAAAATAAATTTACAGAAATGGGATTGAAATAGCTCATTCATCAAAGACTGAAATTTACAGAGTGCATTTGTAAGCCCAAATGGCACAACCAAAAATTCAAAATGTCCATGATGAATTTGGAACGCAATCTTCTCAACGTCTTTGGGAACCATTCGAACTTGAAAGTACCCTAATCTTAGGCATAATTTCGTGAAATATTGGACACCATCAAGTTCATTCAAGGAAGTCGCGTAAGGCCTTGGCTGACTTGGGCGTGGGTTAATCCCTAATTGCTTGAATTTTGATATTGTCTACCAATACCTCATTTTTGTTGATGATATGGCCCAAGTAAGTTACTTGATTTTTAACTAAAGTAGCATTTGGATCGTTTGAGTAAGACCTTGCATTGTTGAAATAGCCCAAATATAGCCCGCAAATGATAAATGTGTCCTACCGATATTTTACTATAAACTAGAATGTCATCAATGAACACAAATAAATTTACAGAAATGGGATTGAAATAGCTCATTCATCAAAGACTGAAATGTATAGAGTGCATTTGTAAGCCCAAATGGCACAACCAAAAATTCAAAATGTCCATGATGACTTTGGAACGCAGTCTTCTCAATGTCTTTGGAAGCCATTCGAACTTGAAAGTACCCTAGTCTTAGGTATAATTTGGTGAAATATTGGACACCATCAAGTTTATCCAAGGAAGTCGCGTAAAGCCTTAGTTGATTTAGGTGTAGGTCAATCCCTGACTATTTGAATTTTGATATTGTCTAACAATACCTCATTTTTGTTGATGACATGGCCCAAGTAAGTTACTTGATTTTCATTAAAGGAGCATTTGGATCGTTTGAGTAAGACTTTGCGTTATTGAAATAGCCCAAAGATAGTCCGTAAATGATAAATGTGTTCTACCGATATTTTACTATGAACTAGAATGTCATCAAAGAACACTAAAATAAATTTACGGAAATGAGATTGAAATAGCTCATTCATCAAAGACTGAAATGTAGAGAGTGCATTTGTAAGCCCAAATGGCACAACCAAAAATTCAAAATGTCCATGATGAGTTCGAAAGGCAGTCTTCTCAACGTCTTCAGAAATAATTTGAAATTGAATGTACCCTAATCTTAGGTATAATTTGGTGAAATATTGGGCACCATCAAGTTCATCCAAGGAAGCAGCATAAAGCCTTTGCTGATTTGGGCCTGGGTCAATCCCTGATTGCTTAAATTTTGGTATTGTCTACCAATACCTAATTTATGTTGATGACATAGCCCAAGTAGGTTACTTAGATTTTCACTAAAAGAGCACTTGGATCGATTGAGTAAGACCTTGCGTTGTTGAAATCGCTCGACGATAGTCCACAAATGATTAATGTGTTCTACCCATATTTTATTATAAACTAGAATGCCATCAAAGAACACTAAAATAAATTTACGAAAATGGGATTGAAATATCTCATTTGTGAAAGACTGAAATGTAAAGGGTGCATTTGTAAGCCCAAATGGCACGACCAAAATTATATGAAGCATCTTCAAGTGTAGCTTCAAACGGAACTTGAATCTTAAAACATTATCAAAGCGTCCAAAATTATATGAAACAAAAATACCAATGAGCAGAGATCCACCGAAACCTATAATAAACATTTAGCCACAATTAACCAGGCATTTTCAAATAATAATCTCTAGAAAAAAAAAGAATTGAGAAAGCCAAAAAAAGTACCAATGATCTGTGCAGAACAGTCAGCGAAATCAGATTGTCAAAACATGCAATCAAGTCTCAGATTGTGGGTACTTACATTTTGAGAAACACCAGCAAAAAAATGAGGATTCCAAGTTCCCAACTTTTATTAGGCATTGTCATCTCCATCCTAACATTAACAGTCGTAAAATCACCTGTCAAGATTTCATGATAAAAATATGGAAGACCTTAAACTAGGACCAAAGATGCGCAGTAGGATTAGAATTGGTTAATCCACAGAAGAATAGGCCAAACAAAGAACTGTTATCGGAAGAACCGAATAGCCACAAAATCACATTATGAAGCCAAAAGCCTGTGACTCTAAAACAAGCAAATCAACTCTGAATGTAAATGCAACCCAAAGCTTAGACATCCCATCTACCACCTTATGAGCAGTTGAGAGGATTTCACACCCACTTCACCAAAGACTGAATATAAGCTTCCGAAAATAAGAGAACACCATCAAGCTATGTTTCACATCCATTTTAATAACTTGCATAGCAGTAAAGATGAGGGAAAGGAACACCAGTACAAGGATAACACTGGCAAAAGTCCGCGATTTTGTAGAGAAAATACACCAGTTTTAATCACTTAATGCAGTATCCGGAAAAATGTTCAGCTATCCAGATGTTGTGCTTCACATCCAAGCTAAGCATATCCAACCACACAACTTTCACAAGCAAGAGAACAAAAGAAAGCACACAAATGCATGCTGCAAAATACTCAGATGAACCAGTCATAGCACATGGTAAGATGAGCACACCAATATAGCAACAACAAGCTCAACGGGGGAGGAGAAAGATCCCTTGTTACAGTCCTCTATTATACCATCTTCTAAGGCAAACCTGAAAGACCAAAAAAATGCGTAGAATTCTGTAAAAAAAAAAAAAGATATTTGTAGAATTCTGTCAACACGAAAATACTAATCTCTAACATAATACGAAGACCAAGATCAAAAAAATAAATAAACAAAACCAGATATTGCATCAATAATCAACCAAAAGAGGACTTGTGAAACCAATTAGAGATGCGAGAGCCGCATGACTTCCAAGAACTCAATAATTACGCCATTGCTCGATGTATCCTGTAAAAACAGATTGACTATGTCTCAGATTTACGCGTTCGCAGTTCTTAATACTCAAAAAGTGGAAGACAACAAAAGACAACTTTCATCCACAACAGTTTCTGTCGCATCCGCTCATCAGTAGTTTTCAGATCTACGAAAGCCAAAATAGGGTTCAAGATTATAACCGAATAATTAATCAATGCTACAAAAGAAAGAAGACATCAAACAAGAAACCGTAGCCAAAATCACAACAAACTCCGATAGCCGAGGAACCACTAATGAAACAACAATCTATATTAGGAACATCTTCTAGGATGACCGTAGGATTCAAGATTAGACATTTCAACTTCTCTCGCATCCTCTCCATCAGAGGTTTTCAGATCCGTTAAAAGTTAAAGTCAGAATAGGATTCAAGATTATAACCAAATAATTAATCAAAAACTACAAAGAAAGAAGACGTTCAACAAGAAACAGTAGCCATAATCAAAACAAACGTTGATATCGGAGTACTTTCTTCAATAAAATTTCACTCCATTACGATCATCGTTTAAAAACCCATATCTTCTAAATCCAACTCCAAATCGTCTTCGTATCGGCAAATAAAGGATGCCCGTAGAATTGGCTGCCGCCGCCTGGCTTGTCTGAGTGGTTCTAGACGTGGTGCCCTGACGTCGGGCCCCACGGTGGGCGCCAACTGTTTTGGTCGGATTTTGCTGGAATGGATTGTCATTGTTTTGATCCATGATCTCGCGTGATCTCGATTATCGAACACCTGCAAAACGAACAAAGGCATGCCGGGGTTTGTTTTCCAAGAGGCCCCTCCGATGCTCAAGTCAATATTTTGGTAGGGTTTTGGCTGATGTAAATAAAGAAAAGCAAGGTTGTATTCTTGTACCTGCGTCGTGAGGAGATAATAAACTTATATAGTAAATACCTGTTAGGTTTAGGTCATTGTATATGAGTGGAAGGTTGCCACTTGCAAATGGACCGTGGATACGTGGACCTGGGCTTGAGCCTAGAATAACTGACCCAACCACTATCTAAACATATATAAAAAATCCACAAATCTTATTTACACTATCAAACAAAAGTATAAAAAACAGAAAGAGTTCTAAATGAAATTTTTGTATTCTAATCAGCTTTGATCGTTTGGGATGATTTTTAATCTTTTTATTTTATAACTAAAACAACTTTAAAATTAGTCTCTTGAGGGTTGTTTTACGTTTTGGTAGCTAACCTTAGGTTCATAATGAAAGAAAATATAAAAGAATGATAAAATTTTTCTAAAATTAGGATTCCCCACCACTTATATAAGCCTTGAATGGCTTGAACACAGTATCAGATAAAGTCATGTCTCATGCAGAAAATTTTACTGCTTCTTTTTTTTAGGGGCACACGAGATCTAACACACCATGTCTTAGGCTATATATATTTTTATAACTTTTTTGAAGGAGAACACAAGTTAAGATACAACTGTGTCTCATGCTATATTACTTTTTGAGTATTGTCCCCATCATAAGGTCACTTTCTAATCTAGTTGTCTTCATCTCTTGGTTGTCTGGAAAATGTTATGCGCTAACACACAATCATGTGTAGTCAAAAATTGTGTTTTCTTCACATTATTGCTTGAAATCCTCTTTAATTCTTAACAAAGCACATCCTAGGCATTATCTTCTTAATTTCCCAAAAATACAACATAAATTGAGTAAAATAAGGTAAATTTTAAACATACAAGGCAAACTAGTAGTAAAATATATGTATATTTTACATACATTAACTAAGATCCAACCCAAATGATGAGACCCGTAAGCAATTAGGGAAGAAAGCATTGGCCAAGTGTATTAACTCCTTAGGAATTCATAACTCCTAATTAAGACAAAAGTACAAAAAACCAATGGTTGAGGGAAAGAAATAAGAATACCAAAGGTTTTTATAATGCACTTCTAACTGGAAGAAATTTCAATAAGATTTTCTTATTATAACATTTAGAAGGAATAAACGAAAAATTATTTATTAACAACTTTTCAAAAAAAATATTTATTAACAAAAATATATATTTTGATATGTTTTAAATTATTTTAATTTTCAATGCAATAATTGATATTTAAAAATATTTCATAAACAAATATTTCAAAATTTGAAATTTATCCAATATTTTAAATTTAAATATATTTATTAAATAATTATCAAATTAAAATTTTTTAACAAATATTTTAAAATTTTTAAGTTTAAATTATAAAATTTAAATGATTTTATTATATTATTTATCATTCTTGTTAATTAAATAATTAAATAAAACATAGTTAGTTAATGATAAATTATAATATGAAAAAAAACCAAAAAATCAAAAAAATTATAGTTTTCATAACTTATGAAAATTAGAAGAAAATACATTAAAAATTAAACATTTTTTTTACTTAATTTAAAAATGAAACAAAATAATTATAGAAGAACCGAGCAAAACCTTAATTTATGATTACTTTAACAATTGCATCATGCTTTTCTTGTCTCTATCTTTCTTACTCTTTTGTCAATATTTTATTTTTTCACATTGAAAAAAAAAACTATTCTCTTTTCAATTTAAATCAACAAGATCATACCATGATATCACTATGGATGCGTTCATTTTCCTTTTTAATGATAAGGAATATGAATACCAAAAAGGGATTATTCTCATTTTCCATTATCCTTAATCCCGATGACCAAATTTTATAACTTAATAAGCACATAAAATAGGAAGAAAAGCTTACGAACTAATTAGAAAGATTTTTTTTACATAAACATGTTTGTGAGAAATTAATCCTAACCAAGTAAAGAGTTACACTTTTAGATTATTATATGGTTTCCTATTAGATCAGTATGTTGGAGAGAGTTACTCATAAGTTAGCTATGTTAGCATAATTTGCTATAGAGGGAGGGAAGTTTGTTATAGCTGTTATGTTTTCTGTTTTTCTTATAATGCTCCAAGCAGCTTGAATATATATATATACATATATCAATCATTGTATTCTCATTTGAATTAATTGAAAGCATTTAAAAATTTCTCATCCTCATTTCCTTTTTGTAGACATCACAATACTCTCATAATTATGCTAGTTTATATGGTATCAGAGTCGATTGATTAAAGGCATTATCCTTGCTTCCTGTAAGCATTTTTCTCTTCTGAAGCTTGTGTTGGTTTCATATTTCTCTTACCTATTAAAATTTTTCTTCACATTCTTGCTGCTAATTCTTCTTCATCAAGTTTCTGATCATTGTTTGATATTGTTATTGTTCTTCACTTTGCTGGAAATACACAAAATTCTTCCATCTTCTTGAATCTTATTCTGGATTCAACACAAGCACAATTCTTTTCCAATCATGGCTTCTATTCCTGTTGGTTCTTCACATTCTAGTCCAGTAAATATCAATCAAAATGATCACTTAGTTCTTCACGCCTCTAATCATCCTAAAATGCTTTTAGTTTCTAAATGTTTTGATGGTTCTGGTTATGGAGCATGGAAAATGGCTATGATGATGCCTTTGTTAGCTAAGAATAAGATTGATTTTATAGATATTGATTTTATAGCTGGTTCTTGTCCTAAGCCAAATGATGTTTTACCATTGCTAAAACAATGGTTAAGGTGCAATAACATGGTTTCTACTTAGATTCTAACTGTTTTGACTAAGGACATTGGTGATAGTGTTCTTTACAGCAATACTGTAAGGGAAGTATGGCTTGAACTTGAACATAGGTTTAGACAGACAAATGGGACACTTCTTTATCGGTTACATAAGGAATAAAGTGGCATTATTCAGAGTACAAGTGACATTGCTAACTAGTTGATAGAGCCAACACAACCAAGCCAACTCAGGTATACGTTAGGAGGCATAAGAAGTGAGCAGAGGGGCAGAAATGAATAAAGCATATATAGTAAATATATAGATATAGATATATGTTTTGTTATTTGGGGAGGGGGGAGCTGACAACCTCATGATTGGTTGTCAGCTAACCGAATCTGTTATTCATAACAGATTTTTAGTATAAATAAGCAATAGACACGAGGAGAGAGACAACATTGAGGATACTGTTGAGTGTGTGAGCCATAGGCTGGAGGTGCTGGTCCTCGAAACCAGATTATCTTTGTACTCATTTACAGAAATCAATAGTAAATACATATTTCTCATTACCTGTTTTCTGAAACCTATCAACTGGTATCAGAGCGGTTGATCCTCGGTCATGGCTGCCAAGAAAGCAGATAATCGGTTAGAAGGTATTGAGAAGGATTTGGAGCTCCTTCGGGAAGAGAGGCGAAGAGATGAGGAGGAGATACAGAGGTCAATAAGTCAAGCTCACCGAGAGTTTGAGAGACAACTCAGTCGTTCCAATCAAGAGTGGCAGCGTCATCTGGATGACCACAGCTCCGAGCTCCAGAAGAAAATGGAGAGTGTAAATAGAGAAATGGGGGAACGATTACGGTCTGAGATTCAAAGCATGATGATATCAGTTCTGCAGGCGTGGAGAAAAAATGAGGGAGGCACTGTAGAGAGACAACCCGAGGAGCACCCACCCGAAGAACTTCCACCCGAGCCCAGTCGAAGGAGAGATTTGGGAAAAGCGCCGGTGGGGACAGAGGAATACTACGAGAGCAACGAAGCTAGCTACCGCATCGAACCATCTCCAGGGTTCGCGCGCCAAGGAGAGTTTTGACGAGACTCCCGGACACGAAGGATTGAAATGCCCACGTTCGGAGGAACTAATTCCGATGGGTGGATATACAGCGCTGAAGGATTCTTCTCAGTCGGAAGGTTCACCGAAGTGGAGAAGCTGGAGCTAGTGGGTATGAGTTTGGAGGGTGACGCATTAACCTGGTTCCGATGGGTGGAGAGCCGATGCCCCATCGTGGACTGGCAGGAGTGTAAGAAACTGGTGATGCAGAGATTCCGACCCGACCACGAAGGTACCCAGTGTCAGCGGTTGTTGGCAATGAAGCAGACCGGAACAGTGGGGGAGTACACTAGTAAGTTTTTAGAACTTGCAGCTCCTCTCCCTGAATTACTAGATGTCGTGCTAGAGAGTACTTTTATGAACGAATTAATGGAAGAAATTCGACTAGAAGTGCAGATTCTTAAACCGAGAAATCTAGCTGAAATAATGGAGTTGTCTCAACAGGTGGAGGAAAAATTTAGGCGGATGAGTGAGTTAAGGTGGCACCGATGGGGTGCAGGCACAAGGTGGGAAAACGTGGGGACCAGACTTGACCACAAAGGGGCGGAAAAACGAAGGGAGGAGCTAGTTAATAATCGGGTCCCTACGAATACAAGGCATAAGAATATAGAAGGAAGTAGAGATCCAAATATGGGAGGATTTAGGAGGTTTGACGGTGAGTGAGTTACAAGATAAAAAGGCTAAGGGACTTTGTTTTAGATGCGATGAGAAATTCAACCCAGGCCACCGATGCAAAAAGGTAGAGCTTCAAGTTCTGGCAGCCATGGATGAAGAAACAGAACAGGAGGAGGAGTTGGAAGGAAATGAAGTGGAGGAGATGCTACAAACTATGGAATTAGCTGATGGTTTGGTGTTGGGGCTCGCTTTCTGAGAACAATGAAAGTGAAGGGGGATTTGGAAGGGAGAGACGTGATAATACTCATAGACAGTGGAGCCTCACACAACTACATTTCTTGGGAGTTGGTGAATTCACTGAATTGTGAATTGGCAGCAATGGCTAGGTATGTGGTAACTATGGGTAATGGGCTGAAAATTAAGGGAGAAGGGATTTGCAGAGGAGTTGAGGTGTCGGTACAGG
>JANZLX010000008.1:31991601-32002734 GCA_025531955.1 Erythroxylum orinocense | reverse complement strand
GTGAGCAGAGGGGCAGAAATGAATAAAGCATATATAGTAAATATATAGATATAGATATATGTTTTGTTATTTGGGGACGGGGGAGCTGACAACCTCATGATTGGTTGTCAGCTAACCGGATCTGTTATTCCTAACAAATTCTTAGTATAAATAAGCAATAGACACGAGGAGAGAGACAACATTGAGCATACTGTTGAGTGTGTGAGCCATAGGCTGGAGGTGCTGGTCCTCGAAACCAGATTATCCTTGTACTCATTTATAGAAATCAATAGCAAATACATATTTCTCGTTACCTGTTTTCTGGAACCTATCACTAGTATACCAAACTCAAAAGAATTTTGGATGAGTTGGATTCTTTGATCATTTATCCTATATGCACTTGTGCTTCTATATATGCAAGAAACAATTTTGTTGAGGATCAGAGATTGATTCAATTCTTGATGGGACTTAATAGCAATTACAAAGATATTAAAGGAAGTGTTCCTATGGTGAAGCCATCATCATCTATCTCAGAAGCTTATGGGTTACTTTTGCAAGATGAAAGACAAAAAGGCATTAGTCCAGTTACTCAATTTGTATCAAATTTAGCTGTTTTAATGTTGGGAATATAAGGATGTCTCGTGGAGCTCATAGACAATATCCTAAATCTGAAAAAAAAAAAAGAATGGAAGAAGGGTTCTATGGTATAAACAACAGAATAAGGAGAAAGGGAAAAGAGTACTAGTAGCATGTGTTCCAACTTATGAAGAAGATTTTGGGGTCAATTTTTTGGATGATGCTTCTACACAATCTCCTACATTTCAGCAGCCAAACCTAGTTCAACAGAATGTGTCTACTCATAATTTCTTACAAGAGCAGGTCAATCAGATCTTAACTCTCATTAGCAATATGCAAGTTCAGAACAAAGGGGCAATAACTCCAATGTTGGGCCAGCTACAACTTATTCTAGCTTTGTAGGTATCCTGGCTTGTACATCTCAAAATTATGCTTCTAAATGTCATTATTTAAAATGTTCAATAACTGTTGGTCATTCCTAGATCATAGACATTACTGTTAATAATCATATGTGTCCTTATCAAAACTCTTTTACTAGCGTACACAAATTGCATCTACCTCTTCTCATTACACTTCTAAATGAACATACAGTTTCTATTTTCAAGCTGGAAATGTTCCTATCTTACCTACTCTTGTCCTTGAGAATGCTTTGTATGTGCCTCAGTTTTAATACAATATACTCTCTATTAATAAGCTGACCTCTCAGCTAAGTTGTGTTGCTCTCTTTACAAGATCCAATTGCATGATGCAGGCGCTTTCCATAAAGAGGCCACTGGATCTTAATGAAGCACTGGGGGGATTGTATCTTTTGAAGGTTTTCATAGCAACTTATAAATCTGCTAACTCTTCCAAACACACAGAACTTGCTAGTTTTTCTTGTGTTAAATTCAGTTCTTGTAATTCTATTTCTCCATAACCCTAGCATCACAGGTTGGGCCATTTGTCTTTCAATAATCTAAACGGTATGTCTTTGTTGAAATGTAATGAACACAAGCTTTCTTCTTTGCCTTGTGATGTATGTACTAAAGCAAGACAACATAAACTTCCTTTTCCCAGAAGTCATATTCATACTTCCAAAAATTTTGAATTAATTCATGTTGATTTTTGGGGTGCATATGCAATTCCTACCTATGATGGATTCTCTTATTTTCTTACCGTTGTGGACGATTACAGTAGGGGTACATGGACTCACTTGATGAGAAATAAAGGTGATGTTTTTGATTTGACAATTTCCTTTGTGAATATGGTGGAAAGGCAGTTTGATGCTAAGGTTAAATTCTTAAGGTCTGATAATGCTTTAAATCTACGAAAGAGCAAAGAAGTTATAGCTTTCTTTAACACCCAAGGCATCTATTATACATCAAAAAAATTGTGTTGATACCTCTCAGCAGAATAATGTTGTTGAAAAGAAGCATAAACACCTTTTAGAGACCTCTAAAGCTCTCTTATTTCATTCACATGTTCCTGTTAAATCTTGGGGGGAGGTGTTTTGATGATAACCTATCTTATTAATAGGTTTACTTTCCAAAATCTTGCAAGGGAAAACTCCTTTTGAGCTATTCTATGGTGCATTGCCTCCTTATTCTCTTGTTAGGATGTTTGGTTTTCTTTGCTATGCTTAAACTCTTAAAAGAGGAAGAGACAAATTCCAAGCAAGAGCTTCTCCTTGTGTTTTCCTAGGTTATCCATTTGGGAAGAAGGCTAACAAATTGGATAACCTAGACACCAAACAATCTTTGTTTCTAGAGATGATGTTTTCCATGAGAATGTTTTTCCTGTTCATTCTCATATTTCAAAATTTTCTACATTTTTCCCTTCGTAAAACACATTTGTTGAGTCAAATTCTAAATTTTCTATTGTACCTGCTCCTCCTACAAATCATTATTTCTTCACCTTCTCCTGTTGTACCTTCTCTTGATTCAATTGTTCCTAGACGCTCTACTAGAACTCATGTTCCATCCTCTTACCTCAAGGAATATGTTTGCAACACTTCTCATCTTCTTCTATTGCAAACTGTAATTTTACTTTCATTACTTCAATTTTCTCTTTGTTTTTTTTTTTGGTCTTTCTTCTTCCAACCAACACTTACTTGATACTATTGATGTTCTACATGAGCCATATAGTTATGAAGAAGTAGTCAAACATCTTGCTGGCAAAAAGCTATAACTAAGGAATTTCAAGCTCTTGAAGCCAATCATACTTAGGAAATTGTCGATCTTCCTCGTGGGATGAAACCTTAAGTGCTAAATGGGTTTACAAAGTGAACTACCTGAAGGTTTTGTTGAAAGATGCAAAGTTAGATTAGTTATTAAAGATTGTGCTCAAAAGGTAAGCATTGACTACACAAACTTGTGTAAGAATCATTTCAAACTTTGAGATCATTTGAAGTGTCTCTTTTATGTGTAGTTACATACCGATGAGAAAAAAAGTGAATATACAATTTTCGATTCATAATTAAAGCCATGTTCACTAAGACTTTATCTCGTAATTGAGATATAATTTCATTATATATACTCCTGAGAGAGGTTCGTCATGTTCGGGATGGCTGTAACTTGTTCATTGGTCTTTACCCCTCGAATGCGTAGTAAGACAAAGTTACCATGTAGAATGATACCAAACCTGAAAGATGCTAGTTGTCCATATCATAGTTAACAAGATAGGTTAGCACGTAGAATAGTCGTAAACCACTTTCTTTACTACTTAGAAACCTTAAGCCCGACGTAGCTTTAAGCCTTTAACCTTTTTTTGGCCTTTTACTATTATGATTGATACGGTATTATATCAGCTAGTCAAAGAAAAAAGTAATATCATAAATTGAAGGATGATCTGGCCAGAGGCATGCATGCCTTCGTTGTTATTTTTATATTATATGGACCCCAAAACCAAATTTATTAAAACGAATATCTATCTATCTAGAAGTTGGACGTTAAAGTGGCCTTAATTTTTACCTAATGCAATGCAACTTTTTCTCGGTACGAACCTAATTAATTCCCTGAATCAGTAGCGAAGTTAGAAATTTGTTTCAGGAGGAATAATATATATATATATATAGTTTTTTTAATTCAATCTATCATGGGCAACGATATTTTTTTTAAGATGAGCAATCTCTATATACATATATATCTTCTTTAAAAAAAAATTTGAAGGTAGGCAACAAGTGGCTTCACCACTGCCCTGAAGAAACATATCTCAACTTATATGATCCTAAATTAGCATCCTAATATTGTAGAAATATTACAACAAACATCTATTTTATAGTCCTTTGATTTGTACTAATTTTGAAATTCAGTACTTCTATTTTATCTTTTTTTATTCCAAAATTTTCTAGCAAGGACGAATCCATTTTGTGGTGTTAGAGTATTTCATATTGACTAAATATGAAAATGTTAAAGAGTTTATAAATAGTAAGGGTCAACTAT
Organism: Erythroxylum orinocense; assembly: GCA_025531955.1. Lineage (NCBI taxonomy): Eukaryota > Viridiplantae > Streptophyta > Magnoliopsida > Malpighiales > Erythroxylaceae > Erythroxylum > Erythroxylum orinocense. The sequence continues at coordinate 31,998,760 of JANZLX010000008.1, read as the reverse complement.
CCAAATAACTAGTTCTAGTTATTTTGACAATGGTGAGCTTAAGCCTGATTCTTGTTAATGGATTCTACTTTCTATCTAAATTAAAAATTCTAATATGATATCAGAGCAGATTTGGTTCGGATTATTAATTTCTCAGTTATTTATCAGGATGTCCAGTTCTAACGGTCCGGTCCAGTTACTACTGTGTTTATTTCAAGTAACAATTGGATGTCCAGTCCTAATTACACTTGAGGGGGAGTGATAGAGTATTTCGTATTGACTAAACATAAAAATATTAAAGTATTTATAAAAAGTAAGATTCAATTATTTAAATAACTAATTCTTAATTATTTTGACAATAATTGGCTAAAGCTTACATTTTACTTATATTAAAAATTAAAAAAAAACGAATATCAATAATTTTCTTTTATTTCATTTATTTATTGTATACTTTGTGGATAACAGCTGTTCGTTGAGATGAAATGAAACAGATGATTTGAAACGGGAGAATGATAAGCAATTCTTGGGTCAAACTACGGAAACCAGTGCGCATGCTTCTCAAATCTTCCTCTGTCATGCGACAAGTCAAACCTGTCTTTTCTTTCTAAAAACTTGAGACGCAAGTATTCTAATTTCTAACCATACTTCAGCCCTCGCAAGTATTCTAAGCAAATTGGGTGAAATTCAATACAAATGACGCTTACAACATTTTCACCATTTCGATTTCAATAAGTGGACTACTTTGTAACAGTTTAGGCGCTTGGTTGAGAAACTTCGTTTAGAACATTAACAGGTGCTTCCCACTAATGACAAAATATTGAGAAGTTCTGAAAAGTCTTAAGTTTACATGGTCTTTAAAATACCGACATACATATCATATTAGAGGTGAATTAACATGTTCTCTTCTTCACAGGCACGAGCTGTCTCTCCCCATCTTTTAGTGTTGGGTATTCATAGCCTACTCTCCTAAAACTAGGTTGTAATAATTCAACATAGTAATCGAGAAGGCAATCGATGTATGAACTAGCTTGCACATTCAATCGCACAATTTTCCTTTGAGATTACCAATCTTAAGCATCTACTTAGCAGATGCATACTTATCCTTGTATAAGATGGATCCAGAATTTGTAAGCCAAGATTTACCATGTAATTTTTTCTGTTATTCTCTCGTTATCCAAAAAAAACCCTATGAAACCAGTGCGCATGCTTCTCAAATCTTCCTCTGCTATTCGATAAGTCAAAGCCTGTCTTTTCTTTCTAAAAACTTGAGAAGCAAGAATACTACCATATTTCAGCCTTTGCAAAAAAAAACCTGACTTTGACTCAATTAAGGTGTTCCCATGTTTTGGTTTAGCTGTTTCTTAGAAAAATGATAAACTTGTGAATATAGTTCATGTCTCTTGTCAATATCACGTTGCATGTCTCACTCACTCGTCCCATTCTACTTGCTTTCAACCTTATCTTCTTATACCTTATCTGCTACGACTATGAATACTCAGTCACTCCTAAATTTTTATGAATAGGTAGCTATAAACATTGACGCCAAGCTCATTGATTGATGTCAGCATCTATCTACGTATCTCAGGTCTTCTGGACTTACGTATTTTATAACACCAGAAGCAGTGGTACCTGACCAGGTACAAGTCATTATTTTATTATATTCTATCTTGGCTTACCATTTATCGGTTAGAATTTTGCAACTAAGCTTGGTGGTCAACACCTAATTAACAACTTTCAAAACTTGTAATGGTATAATTTGAAGGTAAGAGGTCTTATCTTCCTCAGCTAATTTCCAGCTGCCGTCTTAAGCTACACAAAGAACAGCCTTCTAACTTTTACAGTACTACTCTAGGAGCAGAAATGTAAAAATACTGTGCCTTAGACTTTGAATTGAGAAGGGCCCTTTCTTTTCACATGATGAGAATAAAAATTACAAGCACTTTCACATATTCAATCAGAAATTAGGTAATAAGCTTGATTGATTAGTATGAAGGGTAGAAAAATCAGAAATTGTTTTAGGAAACTTTATTTGAATTGCACATATGTGCTTGTGGAGAATGTTCATCAATAAGAACAAACGTGGGATTTGCTTGGTCTTCATTTGACCATCTGCAACAATTCTCATGACACTGCACAAATAAACAAAGTTATCTTGACTCTGACCCGCTCCACTAAATTTCGATTTAAAAAATAAAAGGTGAGAGCAATAAAGGGAAAGAAAGAAACAAAGCACGGAGTTTCATGATTAGCCTACATTGGTCAGTTTCATGCAACAACAGCTTGGATAAACAATACTCACAACTTGCATAATTGCAGTCCCAGTCAGTGCTAATTCCGTGAACCTGCAGGTGTGTGTGAATCGACAGCTATGAAAGTGATTTGATAGCTTTAATAATGTTCGCCACCTAGATCATTAAAAGCTGTTGACATTAACAAAAATGAATACTTTGTATTCTTTTTGTTGGGGAATGAGTGAGTATTTATTCAAACTAAGTGCGATTGCAAGCTAAAGATAGTGCAAAAGTACGTAAACAAAGGTTCTGTGTTAGGTCCATCGGATGTAGCCAAGCTAGACTATGCCCCTGGTGGAATTATTGGTTCATTCGAAAAGTTATCTATAGCAAAAATTTGTTAATCTCAAGTAAACTTTCAACATTGTATTACATTAATTTTAAATATATATAGGAAGCCTAGTGTCATGAGTTTCTAAACATGAACGTGGATTGAGCAGTGCATGATCTAAATAATAGGAATTAGATTACGTCTAAAGCACACTTGCTTCAGCAAGTGTAGATTCTTAAGACAGCAAGTTGCCTTGAAGTGCTTCAGACGACAGGAGATCCTTGTGCATGTGTTTCAGAAGAAAGAAATACAAAAAATGGCTAATGACAATCACATCCAGTTAATCCAAGAGGAAATGCTTCTGCTTAGTATCGGTAAGAATACAAGCTACATCATCGCTACAGGCACAATTAGAAATTATAATGCTTCTAGGCTATCAAATTCCACATGCTACTCAAGGAAACTGATGATTCTAAACCTTAGTAAGCAGTCAAGCATTACTCCGATGCTCGTAGTTCATTCATCCAAAATCCAACATGTCAAGGCTCTCTGTCTATTCTTTCACGATAAGCTACAATGTCCAATCAAGATCCTTTGTTCGACCTCCTACTCCTCACATGGGCTGTTTTGATCATTGGAAGCAAGCACCTTGTGCAGCCATCTTGTTCCCAGGCAGAATCCAGGCAGAAGATGCACAAATAATCCTTCCCTTCCATCCCTGTAACATCCAGTCACCATCTTGATCCACCACAAAATCGCGATCATATCCATTCTGTACCTTTAATTTCAACTTCTCAATGACAAATGGGTCCAAGGGAAGCTGCTTCAGCCCAGCTCTTGTGTTTCGAACCTGCCATTGCTTATATGTCTCAGGTCTCTCAACCCTCTCTGAGCCCTCACATGCAATAACATTCATGGCTTCCATCCCATAGAACTCTTTCTCAAACTTCATCCTCACTTGATCTTCCCGTGGCATGATAGTGTCGGACATATCAAATACAGCAGAGAAGTGGAAGAGGGCCTCCCGGAACCTTGTGACAAAGAAAGGAGCATTGTACGATCCATTAACAATAGTATGAACGAATATGTCTGGATTTATTTTCCTGATCAAGTTTAGAACAGTGTCCCTAGGACTGTCCGCAGTCACTGTCTCATCAAATAGGTTTTTGAACCGGAAAAGACAATTAACAGCTAGAAATTCACCGCGATTAATCTTGAGGTCATCAATTTGGATGGTTTCCCATTTCTGTGCTATTGCATTGTACTCGAAAGGAACATTATGGCGCTCACAGTACTTAGCCAAGCGGCAACCTGTTGCCCGGACTCCCTCTGCTGGTCGGAAGCCACTTTGTGGTAGCTCTATACCTGTAATGCGAAGCTTGCGAGGCCCACCACATCTCTTTGCAAGGCGATAAATGAGGGCAGGCCACTGGAAACCATAAGATATACCAAAGTCTATTATATGAAGAGTTTCTGCTTTCTCAGATATCATGTTAATGTGATGGTTTGCAAAGACAATTGCCATCTTATCAAATGGGCAGGCTGAGACATAAGCTTTATAAGCTTTCAACATATCCGCAGCCAATACTTTTTTAGCAGAAAGTGCACCACGTATCTGGGTTCCAGTGCCAGCTAAACGTGCTTCAAGACCACTAGCAAAGTAATGAGCTAATCTTTGAGATCCATCACCAAAAGGTGAAGAGTTCTGCCTTATCTGTTTCAATAGCTCATTAGAAGTTCTGCAGTCATTCGTGGAGACAGCTTGTGCACACAGAATCAGAAGACTCCTCAAATCCACCACTTCCTTTTTATTTCCTTGTCTCTTGTGCCTAGTCTTGCCAACAATAGATCCATTTGTTTGCCCATCCGGCTGCAATGTCTTGCTTAGTTGACTTTCAGGACGCTCATCATACAAACACCCTGGACCACATACTTGTCCAACACCTACTAGCAGTTTATCAAACATCTCTGACAACTCAATCTCATCTACATAAACTGCTGACTGCTTATTGTCCCTCTCTTCCTCAGCATTCTCATCTTCTCGCTCATGACTCTTCTTTCCCTTCGATAGACCAGATAAGTACTCCCTCCCTTCTGTTTCTACCACCCCAGATTCTGGAGTCAAACCATCGGTCTCGGTATTAACAAGAAGTTGATTTACTTTGGGTAGGAACTTATTTGCTTCTTCTACACCTCGCTTGAACTGCAATGCCAATTCACTCTCAGAGAAGAAATTTGGCACCACAATCTCACCCAGAGAAGATCCAAACAGACCATTATCATCAAAATTTGACCTATTTTGCATTTTGGATGATGACTGTGAACTAGGCTTTGCAGTAGATTGGAAAACAAAATTGGGATGAATAGGTTTTTGCATAAAAGATGGTCTGAACTCCCCAACTTCAACATTTCCTTGAGGATCAACTGAATGACTGTTATTAGAAGTAGAGCTGCTATTGCTACTACAACCACTGAAACTACTTGAAAGTCCATCATCCGGACTATGAACTAAAAATTGGTCACCGTATGAAGAGGATTGATTAGGTGAAGGCGGCAGCTTATCACCAAGAACATCATAAAGTGATTTCTCTGCAGCCTGAACCAACAATGGATCATGGAACATGAAAGGCATCTCTTCCATGTCATCGTCCATTAGCGTCTTACTTATGGAATTAAGGACGGTTTCTGAGGAGTCAAAGTCGTCGGATGGAGAGTCTCCATCCCTATTCATTACTGATGACAGACCAAAGTCGCCAGGATCTACGTGTGGAAAATCAAGTGGATCATCAAAGTTGAAGTCTAAATGCGAAGTGGAATCCTTGAGATTGAACACATTTGCAATACGACCCAGATCTTGATTGGGACTTCCCGTCTCATTCTTGAAGCGGGAACCATCCATGGAGCCATAAAACCCAGCAAAACCATAGTCCATAGCAAGTCCAACGAATCAAGGTCTCAGAATAAAAAGCCTTCGTTTATCTCGTAAGCTTGATTTTAGCTGCTCAAGGATAGAAAATTGGAACAACAATAACATAAATATAGCCAAGAAAAGAATTAAGGCAAAGCGAAATTTGGGTCATGACAACTGAAGAACCACAGAAGTAAGATCAATTATAGAATAATAAACTAAATTTGAAAAATAAAACTCCATGGCACAGACTCTTGCTTTTTTTCTTTCTTTTTGGAGCTGAAAAATACAAAAGCTATAATCCTTTAACGCCAAGAACCAAACTTGTACATCCAAATGACAATAAAATTTAAACTCCAACTAAATCACACAGTTAACTGAAAGAAAAAAACACACTCCATGGTTGGAAGCTAAGCAAGCAGAGGAAACAAGAAACTAAAACTCAACTCTAAAAAAATGTCAAGGAACTACAAAAGAGGAGTTCAAATGGATCATGAAATGGGTTTAGAATACAATACCTGAGGTTCATACGGAGAGAGGAAGGATAAGAAGCAAGATTGTGAGTCGTCGATAGATTTCGCCACCGTATCTTAATTTCTTTTCCTAATTATATATTGTAATAAATAAACAGAGGATTGGAGCATCAAAATCAACATGTGCACTTTCTTTCTAAGTAATTTTAGGAGATGCTCAGTAAATATAAGCAAAAGCACTGTGGGTCCCCTGTTTATACGTGGCAGCTGATTAGCGTGCAACTTTAGTCAGACTACGCGGAGTTGACTAACTATACGAGAAGCCAGTTAAGTGAATACTTTCCTACGCCGCCTCTTTCGTGGTGGAGTGCAAAGCACGAAACGAAACATAATTGGTTGATTTTTTTTTTGAAATTAAATAGTATTAATAAAAGAAAAGATTAGAAAAGTTCCAAAGCTCACCAAACAACTAAAAATGAGACGATACTTCAATACACCATGTCAAACACAAAAACGACCACGTTCCAAGATAACTTATAATAAATACATCGTTTGTACCTAATTGAAAAAAGTCAACCTAACAACAATTGTTCTTGCTTTCTCTCTTTCCCTTATTAGAGTTGGAGAAGTCTGTCCTCGTCACAATTGCGAGACACTGAGGGGAGCTTTGAGATAGTTAGATGGGAGAAACCAAATTAAGGTAAGTAGACCTACCTTAGTCATGCTTCTTTTCTACATATTTGATACTTAAGACTAGCTAATACCACATATTAACCTTTTCTTCTTACGTCTTCATGTACCAACTCCACAAATGAGTGTCCCTTACAATGTTTCCAATACTGATGGCGCTTCCATTCCTACACCAGAGAGGTAAGTCCCCCTTCCTTTGCTTTCCATGATAGTGAGAAATATAATCTTCGAAGAACTGTCTGCTACTGTTAGCATAAATCTTACTTTATAATCTCCATGAAATAGCTAACTGGCTTGAGCTTTCCTTGATTGAACTCATTCCTACACCAGAGAGGTAAGTCCCCCTTCCTTTGCTTTCCATGATAGTGAGAAATATAATCTTCGAAGAACTGTCTGCTACTGTTAGCATAAATCTTACTTTATAATCTCCATGAAATAGCTAACTGGCTTGAGCTTTCCTTGATTGAACTCATTCCTACACCAGAGAGGTAAGTCCCCCTTCCTTTGCTTTCCATGATAGTGAGAAATATAATCTTCGAAGAACTGT
>JANZLX010000008.1:31969449-31991501 GCA_025531955.1 Erythroxylum orinocense | reverse complement strand
TAGAGCTCCAAATGAGGTGGTTCTTGTTTCTAAATGAACTAGAGACTAAGAGCTACCATTTTGAAGAAGCCAATTATGATTTTTGTGATTTCCGCTGTGTGGCTAGCCTTTATGGCTTGATATGTTATAAGATTGAGGGCTATTCGATGAGGGTTAAAGAGATTGAAAACCCGCTTATGCTTATGTTTTTAGTTTTGGATTGATTGTTGGGCTTCAGAAACGGAGCCCAACATCTTGTGGTATCAGAGCAAGAGTGAGGAAGAAAATGAATTAATGAGAGGATGATGGTATTTTGTTAAGAGGTTGGGTTCTGAAATCGGTGCCCAACATGTATGTTATGAATCATTTTTGGATCGAGAGTTGGATTCCGGAAACGGGATCCAGCATCCCATATGTACGAAAAGACTCTCTCCCCCCGATCCTCCACATCTGTTAGTAGAATCACGCTATGAAATGGACATCACCTCAGATGATGTCCAATACTACTGCCAATGACTTCATATTTGTTCAGAAATATAAGGTGATCGTACACCAACCATGTGTATCGCACCAACAAAGTCCCGATAATGTGTACGTACTTGTCTTTTCCATACTATATGTATGACCGCGTCAAATTCATAATCCAAAAAAAATTCTTTTTGAAATAAAAGGAAAAAAATTTGATAAATACTTATAATGTAATAATATTTATCTAATTAATATATACAAATTAATTAAAAAATAAAATAATATTTTTTATTGTACCTCATACTCCTAATAGTAAAATTCCTTTGTGACCTGAGAGATATTCTTCCATACATAACCCTCAAGATCAATCTTCTCCTTAAATTTGGATATCATGTTTTTAGAGCACGGTCCAGACGAAATCAACCTAATATAAAAACAAATAATTTTATATCATTTTTAAAATTTAAACATATAACTTATTATAAACATATAGTGTTTAATATATTTTCACTTACAGATTATTGAGAATTGTGATATAAGTTCTTACCATCAGGTCCCCCAACTCCAGGTTGTCGGCTGCCTCCTTCATTCGCATAGTTTACCTCTGATATCTATGTCGCTATAGGGGTAGCGGATGATGTAGGGGTGGTGGATGGTATAGCATCAGGTATAAAAGGTGATGTCTTATCTGCAACTATAGTAGCTGAAGGGGGAGGTGATTCAGTTGCAGTTATTAAATGTGATGATTCACCTTGACAGTAAGTACTTCCGAATCGTTGTCTGAACCTGGGTCGCATTATATCATGTTATCTCTTTAGTGGCATATTTCAACCTGAAGTGAATAATAAATCGGTAAGAACCACGTCGTATCCGCAGGGATTATGAGAAAGTTCAAATCTACGCTAGCTGAAATTTCACCTCACAATTCTTAAGCTCTAAACCCAAACCTTCTATTTTCATCTCCTAAGTTTCTTGGGTCTCCCAACACACAAAAACCTACTAAATAACAAAACTCACTCACGTTAACTAAATTGTGGATATTTTTACAAAGTTATTGAAGACCGATGTATTTCACAAACTCAAACAAAAGCTTGGCATGCAAAGTCAGGTTTGAGGGAGAGTGTTAGAAGTTAAACCCGATAGAGGCTTATAGGTTTTTCTAGATACAATAGTTTAGTATAGCTATTCTCCTTTTCTGTTGCTAGCTGTCAATGCTCATTTATTATGGTTTTGATGTAGCTATAACTTCTTTATTATGGTACTGTTTTAGTTGGCTTTGGGGTGTTAAAGTCGTTGAACAAAAACGACTTTGATGGTTATAAAAGGGGTTGTATGGGTAGTGTTTTAGAAGTGAAAAAACAGTGAAAAAAGATAGAGAAAAGCAGAGTGAAAAGAGAATAAGACAGAGTGAGACGCAGAGAGTTGCAACTCAAAGTTTGTAAATTGTTTTTTTTATCAATATATATTGTTGCTTGTTTTCTAGTAGTTTGTCTATTTTTTTCTCACCAAACGATACTGTTACAAAAGCTACTAATAATACAACGATTGCAATCATCTAGGTTTTACTTTACATGCCTAAAAGGAGTTGAAATGTTTCGTATGTTTTAAACATATCTATAATTAATACAAAAAACACTATTTATTTCTAAAAAGTCTCATCCTTACTACTTTTCTGTATCCCTCAATTTTTTGGGAAAGCTTAAGGTTCAATTGCTCCTCCATATAAGGGATATAGTTGATACTTTAAGTAGCAACTATGGCTTGAAGTCGTGCACCCCAAGAAAAATTATACATCCTTAGAACATTTTCCAAGGCAACCTCAAGGAATGAGTTACACTCATCTGAGGATAAGTCTATGGTGCATTACACTAGAGTGTACAGAGTTTTGTCATCATTTAAGTCTTTCAAACTTACCTTTCCATTAGCATATATATTAGCAGAATGATTAAGAATTGTCTGTCTGATAAGTCTACTCAAAGTTTGATTAGCGACAAATGCCAACTTCTCTAGTTTTGAAATGTTATTGTTGTTACTTAATGGAATATTTCCTAAAAGATTCAAATGGCCCAAGAAACATTCACTAGAGTGGTGCAATTGGCACATGTCTTCCTAGACAACCCTTTTGTATTGTCTTCATAGATCTTTAAGATATGATCTGATGTCACAGTTATCCATGTGTTGTAGCTTTTCTTTATTAGATAACCAAGGCATAAATACTAACCAAATATTTCAGGATCAGTCATTTCCTGCGATGGCATCATACATTCTGGACATAGAAGAATTTGAGGAAATAGAAGAAAGGAGAGCTTTAAGGTTGTGTTTAAATGAACTCTTTGAAATGGTAACGTCAATGCAATGAATATAAGGAGGATCAACATTTGTAATAGAAGAATATATAACAAAAGCACTAGAATGGCCATAGATACACCCTGTAAGCACTACATTTTGGTTACTTACAAAAATTCTATTATATAATTGTGAATAGTTATGAAGGCTATATTCTAATAAATTATAGTATTATGATTCCTTATAAAGGCAATAATCCCAAACATTTTGGTAAATTTTACTTAATTAAAAGGAAACTTCATTACCTTCAAAGCATAATACAATCGAAATAGTGCAAAAAGATGGAAACGTAAATAAGAAATTACTATAAGTATTGGAGGTCCTGTTCAAGGGTTTGCTCAACTAAAAGAGTTCAGGGAAGGAAAGAGGTTAAAAAGTAACTGGCAGATGAATAGAAGTTAAATAAGCTAGATGATAAGCAATAAAATTCTCATCTCTTTAATTAAACAGATGCAGAATGATGGAAATTTCATACTAATCTACTGAATATCTATTAGAAGATTGCCTAGCTAATGAAAATTCGATCCCATATGATCTAAAATTAGAATCCATTGCTTTTAAAATAACCCCTCAAAATCTACCTTCAAATACTAGTTCTAAAGCCCAAATTGTAACCTACATTTGCACTCACCCATTTCAAAGCTGCCAACATCGTATTTCCTTCCTAATTTCATACTATATCACCAAAAACAACACCATCCCTCTTCACATATGCATCTATATTTAGCTTAATAAAACCTTGAGGAGGTTTATTCCATGAAGAGGGAGGTCGATTAGAATCACAAAGAGTTACTATGTTTTTATCCTAATAACAATAAAGGTAACCAATCACTTTCTTGGCATATATATAGGGTAGGACATCTGCTACTCTAAAGATATTTCTGGAAGTCTACATTCTCTATAAAAGAGTCACAAAAACATAAACAAAATACACACGAACACAATTCACTATACAAATTCAGTACAATTCCAAAAACCAGGCAAAGGTTTCAGACAATTCCAAATGTGGACAAATTCAACATCCATACGAACACAATTCACTACACGAATTCAGTACGGCATCCCCACAAATTCAACTTCCACACAAACACATTTCAGAAACTATGAAAGCAGTATACAAAACATAGTTCAAAACAAAACCCATTAACCTCAATCGATGAATAAAGGAAAACACATAAGGAAGAACAATGCAAAAGCACCGAAAGGAAGCAGGGAACTGATGCACGATGAAGACACAAAACGAAAATGCTCTCAGGGGACCGAAAGACGCAAAGGAAGAAGATGGATGCAGAAGGAAGAAGACGAACGGCGAGAAGCGAACCCACGCCCGCATACGGTGACACAAAACCAGTGACAAGAGAGAAGAAGAAGAACGCGAGGTGAAAATGAGGACGGGGGTGGGCTTCGTGCTAAGATCAGACATTTAACGAAAACAACATCGTTACAACTTTACAAAAATGCTGAAGAAGAAGCAAACAATGGCATTAATTTTAACTTTATCGATGGAATAGCCGTTTCGTTAGTAAATACACTTCCGTCAAGTAACGACATCGTTTTCAACTTTAATAAAATGCTGAAGAACAAGCAAACGATGGCGTTTAAATTTTAATTTTACTGACGGAATAATCGTTCCATTAGTAACTAATTGACGGAAGTGTATTCCTTCGGTACACCCCGATTCATTTACGTTTTACTAAAAACGTTGCAGTCGAAGCAAATGACAACGTGCAATTTTCAAATTTACCGACAGAATACACTTCCGTCGATAAACCCCTCTTTTACCGACAGTAATTTCTATTCCGTTGTTATATTCCATAGCAAAAATTAGCGGGATAATTTCCCATCTAACTTTATCGACGGATATTTTGTCTATCATATTCTGTCTGTAAAATTGTCATAATAAATGATATTTTGTCTATCGCAAATTATCATTTATTATGACAATTTTACCGACAGAATATGATTTTCTATCGCTAATTTTTAATGGTATTATTTCCATCGGTAATCCATAATTTTCTTGTAGTGTTGTTTACGTTTAAACTTGTATAGGTTATGTAGCTTTCTAAAAAAGCCCCATTTGCATTCTCTTCCTTGAGCCTTGATTTGGTTCCTTGTATTCTTTTGGTCCTTTATTCAATGTATTTTCAATTTTGAAAAGAATTTATTTGTATACGAAAAATAAATTAAGTGAAGTTTTCAAGTTAAATCTAGTTAAATTCTTTCGAGAATCTAATTTAAAATAATTTTCAGAGTCAGCTGATAAAAAACTCTCAGTTTTTAAAATTGATTTATCAAATTATTTTAGTTCTTGATTTGGTCTAGAACAATAAAATTTTTGTATAATTTTCATTAGTTTGCTTATATCCCTATTATTTATGTTTTAATTAAATTTCTTGTGTCTCATGGGTTCAAGTTTGAATTATGTGACTTATTTGGCAAGGTATTATATCCAAATAACATATTTTACAGACTTTTTTAAACATTAGCAGAATATAAGCAGTATTTGTGGGAAATAAATACAGTGGAGATTACGTAAGAGAAAGGCGCAATATTCGTTGTTCCTTATTAGATATAGAATTAACCATTTTTCCTATTAATTTTTTATTGCGTAATAATTAAAAAAGAGAGCTCACTGAATAGTAAAGAGATTGTGGTCCCTCATAATTTTGTGATCCGTAGAGCAGAGATAACGACCGAGGCTTTTTTTTAACTTATCATTAGGGGTTGAGTGCTGCAACTTTAATAAAACTCTACTGAGTCCTTTTTTCCCCCTTGATTTCATAGATTGAGATCGTTTTCATAAGCATTAAGGCTACATATTTCCTTTTGTAAAATAAGCACACGACATAACTCTTAGGAAATTAACCGTGATCGAATTACGGGAGCAGTTAGGGATGAGCATTATTCGGGTCGGTCCAGTCCAAATTAATTCAGGTAAGCAAATGTTAAATTTCGGGTAATTCAGGCCGGTCCGGGTATTACCTGAATTATTTTTAGGTCGGGACGGGTAACTCCGAAAAAATTCAGGCCGGCCCGATTATCTGAATTAGGTTTAAAAGAATTATGAAATAGGGTAATTAGGGTAATTTGGGTAAATCAGGCCGGGATAATTTGGATAAATCGGGTCGGAAAAATAGATAATTCGGGTAAATCGGGCCGGGTAAGTTCAGGTAATTGAAAGTTCGGGTTCAAGCCGGGTAAGGGAAAAAAAATTCGGGTAATTCGGGCCGGACCCGAACAGTGAAAATTGAGCTCGAATTACCCGAATGCTCACCCCTAGGAGCAGCTGAAAAATAAAATTTTGTAATTTTTGATCGGATCCTAATAATTGAATAACTTAAAAAAATTAAAGTCGAATTATAAAATATGAAATAATACATAATTCGATATTCCTATTGTAATCCTTTTGAAACTGTTTTGATGTGTCAACTACAAGCTGTTCACATGTTAAGCCTCTAATATTATCCACAGAGCAGTCACTCAATTCTTTGAGAGAAATTAGCAAGACTACTAGCTCTCTTATTCCAATTTATAGAAAAAGCATCAAGTTTTTAATTTCTATTAAAATTAAATTCATTAATTATAATTAAAGTCTAACTAATTATAATTAATTTAATTATAATAAAAGTAAATATTTTATATTTGATCTCTAAAATTTCTTAAACTGTATAATTAAGTCCAACTTTATTGAAATTGATTTTTCTCTTTTAAACTACTCTTTATGTGTGACCCATTAGGTTTCTAATATATTGAAAATAATTATAAATTACAATTAAAATTCATAATTAGAATTAGATAAATTAAACCCCTTTTAATTTATCTTTAATTCTTTAATTAAATATTTATAATCATAAATTATGATTGACATTTAGCAATATGTCATGATCACTCAAATATCAAGAATGTCAAAATGATTTGACTTAAATTGTTCATGCATAGTGACGATGTATAATTTAATCATTTCATCTTCTATTACTCCAATTATACAGAATATGGATGTAATGTTTACTTTTTGTATTCAATCATGTTCGTTCTTGCTAATTAGTAATTGAATTATAATTGACATTTAAGAATACATTTCCAAATGTCAATTCACTCTAACCAGAGAATTTCTTGAATCATTACTAATTAATAATATTAGAACATTCTCTAAAATTACTTTAGAATAATAATTCTTTAGTTACTTACTCAATTATTTCTATGTGACTTATACTGCATCCAAGTACTATTGATTGAATTATCCTAATTAGGACAGTTTATGATGAGATCATAATTATGAGATTCAACCTGTATTTATATATTATTTCCAAATGTTCGTAGTTGTAGTTTTACTAGTACATGATATTAATGAAAAGGTAAAACTAATACATGTTATATTTCTTTCTTATAAAAAAGTAATTAATCTCATAAATTAAATTATTATGATATTTAAACTAATGTATTGGTGCCTATTATCTGTAAATATTTAAGCTTACTTGACTTATATTCCATAAGAGACGTAAACTCAGGGTTTGGATGGCCTAGACGAATAAGTAAGTGGTTTGGTATCAATTTACATCTAAAAGAAACAAGTGAATCTCCTTAAGATATTGCGTCGAGTTTGGTTCTAAGATATTAAAGAACTAATGGAATAATTATTGAATCAAGTTGAGCGTTGTTAGCATGAGCATTGATTTAGGAGTGTCTTTGGTTTGTCTGACCAAGAATGATCTTAGACTTAGACTGAAATCTCCCCGTTTCTGTCATTTTTATATAAAAATCTGGTCACCATCTTATTGGATAGTGCTTATGCGTCAGTCCCCGAGTGACATTCTAGGACTAGGATCAATCAACCATAATCTCATGTAAATTTATACACTTAAATTATAGTAACACCTACCCTAGTTAGGTTTAGAATTAATATTATAAGTTTGTTCGTACCTTTGTAGTTTTATCAAGTGCATGTACTTGTCATGCTCAAAAAATGATAATGTTTGATAATCATACATCACCTCACCAATCGTGGCGCACCTTCTAGCTCTATTTATTTAGCCCTCCTCAGGCTCATAGAATGAAAAATAAATCAGAATCAAATATTCTTTGAGAACTAATGTGCAAGGAAATAACTTTTTTTTTAACCCTTAAACAATATTCAATTGTTGAACAAACAATGGCTGAGACTTGGAGGATTATTTATTAAATATATTGTATAAAAAATTGAAATGAAAATTTACGAAAATAATTAAATTTTTTTTTGATATTTAATTGTTATACCTGTTGGTTCAGTCGAATTTTGCTGGGGCTGGATGTTGCTATCCGGATCCATGTGGTTCTGTGTGGCTTTGGCTAAAGAATACCTGCAAAACAAACAAGGCACGCCGGGGGTTGATTTCCGTGAGCCCATCCGACGCTCAAGTTAGTCTTTTTAGAGAGTTTTGGTGGCTGAGAATAGAGAAGAAACTAGGGTTGTAATCTCGTACCTGTATCATGGTAGAATTGTACCTTATATATGCCATGGACGCTAAGTTTAGGTCTTTAGATAGATCTTTGTGTTTGCATGGGAGATTAACTCCTGATGGGCCGCGGACGTGTAGAGTTGGGCCTGAGCCTAGCACAGCCGACCCGACCACCTGTGATCTCTGTTTTTAAACCCGGAATGGATAGGTTGGTTCGATCGGTCTGACCGGTGACCTGTATGTGGTCCGATCCGGTTTATTCTTTAAAACCGACCGATCTGACAGGTCAGACAATTTTTTATATTTTTATATTTTTTATATTTTTGTATTTTTAAATATTATATATAATTAAATATAATTATTGCATAATTATTACGTCACATCGATTCGACCGGTGATTGTATCGGTCGAATTGATGATCAGTAAGGCCACCAGTTCGATGATCGGTTCGAATTTCAGAACACTGCCTGTGATCTATTATAAACAATCTTTAGGAATAAAATTGTGTATTATTAGGTTTTTTCAAATTCTGCTTTATTATAAAATTTCAGAATGAGTGCGATGATGATGACGATGAATTTAGTTGTTATCTTTAAAATTTAAGAAAATTAAAAATAAAATAAAAAATTAGAACTGTAATCAAACAGTTGCTGGACATTCGCCTACAGAGCAGTGGCCGGTGGATGAAGCAATTTTGCTTAAATTTAGAAGTTACGCTTACACCCGCTCTTTTAGGTGGACACGTGTTACTTTTTCTATTTACTTAATTTCACTTTTAGGGGAAGGGAACCATAATTTTGACAAATCTTTCATTCCAATGGGCCTACCACTTAGTTGGGTCCCACCCCCGAATCCTACAACTCCTTATCCTCAAACACATCGCCGTTACCGAACTTGGCCGCCCCCGTCTCATCTGTGACGTGACCCCACTCCGTTGTTATTTCTAACGGAGATTCCCACTCACACTTTTCCCCGGACCATTTCAATTTCAAAAGACTGATGAATAACTTTTCCTTACACGGATAATATAGACACCAATAGAGACCTTCCCTTTTGCCACGTAGGAAAATCGAACTCATTCAATTTACTCCACGTGGCAGCCAACCGGAAAGACTGACCACAAGTTTCCTTTGAAGTTTTAAACAAAAAAACTGAAAAAGTGCATAGCATGCTGATATGGATAACTGCTTGAATACATGTTAAATGACCGCAATGCCCTTGTAGAAATCGTGTTTAAGACTAACAAGTAACTGTACAAAAAAATAAGATGGTGATTGCACTGTACACATGGTACTTGGTACTTGTTCATGTTCTTCTGCTCCTGCGGCTGCCACCACTTGGTTTAGTTTCGAACTGTAACTGTGGGTTAGGAAGTAACAAAATGTCTTAGGCCTGCCACTACTTAAGTTTACGGGATCCAGATCCTCCCATTAAAAAGCTAATCCCTTTGTGGGGTATGAAAAATATTATTAATCTTATAAATCTCTCGCCATGGCCATAGTCGTGGCAAATGGCATCGAACCCTGTCGTGTTTATGGTGTTCCTTTATTAGAATTTTGATAAAAATAAGAATCTGGTGGTTGATTTTTGCTTTATCCAAGACAGTAAGAATTATTTCCGAGTGAAGTGGGTATTAATTTCCGACAAGTCATATAATAATATTTGGTAACCAAATCTTAACTATAAGCACGAGCAAGACTACTAAAATAGGATTGAGTTTTCAATGAAACAAAAGAAAACATAACTCAAAATGGGATAATTCTCTTTCCATACCAAAAATTATGGCACCACTCAAAATAGACATCAAACCAGAACAAAAATAGCGAAAAAAGGTTTTGGCTTTACTACCACCTAGTGACTCAACGTTTTTATCGACCGTTTGGATCACAGACAGCCACATGATCCCATCTGGTTCCCACGTGGTGGAATCACAAGATCACTGAAGCCAATGGTGGGTCACTCCGTTTTCGAAGAACCGGTCTTAAGGTGGTTTCCTTTACAGACTGCAGCAGGTACACCCTGGGGTGCTTACCGATAGGTCCGGTGAGCAGGGGTCGTTGGTATAAGAACTGGGGTTTAAGCAAAAGACTTGAGTGGTTTTAGGGGGTTTTACCATCAGAGAAAGCGAGAGTTTTTATTGTTTTTGGTTTATGTAGAAATAGAGAGTGTGTGTGTGTGTGTTAAAATGGGTAGCGTTTAAACTTTAGATCAACGTTTTCTGGGGAAAATATGGGATAGATAATGAGAGAAAGTGAGTTAGAGAGAGAAAGTGTTGGGTAAGGGGAGAGAATTTTGTTTGCTTCTTTGATCTCTAAATTTGCTTCAGGGTTTCTGAGAATTCCGCTCCAATTCCATCTTCGACCATAAAGTTTTTGACTTTGGTCCAGCAGGAGAAAAAAAAAACTGAAAACCGTTGTTTGAGAGGTGAGAATTGGGTTTTCTGGATTTGTATCCTAGTTCTGCTTTTGATGCTGTTTTCAACGTCAAGATTCTGTTTTGACGATAACACTGTGTTTGAATCGTTGAAGAAGAGGAGAGACCTTGATTTTAAGCGAGAATTGAGCAAATCACCACTTGTTTGACTCCAGGATTTGAGCCTTTACAAGTTTTTTTTTTCCTGAAAACTCAAGCATGTTTGGCACGATGCTTTTGATTGTTGTTTCGTTATTTAATTTCCTTTCGATGATTGCATTTTGCTTGGCTTCCACAACACTTCTGTTAGCGGATTCGATCTGAGATTTTTGGAGCCATTTGTCGTCGGAAACTTATGTCTGTTGCAAATATGTTGAGTTTTCCGTTGAAAACGTGTTTTTGTGATGAATCTCATCTTTGGATCTGTAGTTAGAAACTGTGATTCCGTTTTCATTTCTTAAAGTTCGATCTTTGTTGGATTTTGTGATCCTTTGGCGTCGGTTTTATTTTTTCCAAGTCAGAATTGTACCGAATTTATTCTCCAAATGTTTGAAATGGCATTTGGGGATCCATCCCTCATACCAGGGTTTTGTTGTGGTTTTAGTATTTACTTTTTCAAGTGGTTCAATTTTCAACTTTTCTTCCTAACAATTCGAGTTTTGGTCGTTATATCTGGCATTCACAGAAATCGGGAACTAGAGATGTCTTGGGCCAGATTTTCATTTAAAGTTCTTTCCTTCCTGAATAAACATGACATCAAGTCTTATCTTGTCGCTGTTAAGAAACTGATTTTTGGTTTTTCTTCGTTAATAAGTAGAATGTTTGACCTTTTATCTTCTTGCAATTTCAATCCACATTGTTGGCAGTTCAGTTGGCTTTTAAGAGTTATGATCCTCAGAATCATTTGCAACCTGCAATTCTGATGGAGGTTTTCCGAATTTGTAAGCCATATTTAAAGCAAGGGTTTTGATTGTTCGCACAACAATTGAATGTTAAGGTCAATGTATATATATGCTTTAATTGTTTTTAACTTAGAGGTGGAAGGATCGAGTTTATGTCAGAGTTTGGCCACTCCAGTCTGCCTTCTTTTCCTTTGCTCTCATTTTCTTTTTTGTCCTCACACACTCTTATTCTCACTTTCTCTCAATATATGTCAATAGATCCCAAGACGTTTCTCTGCGTGTGATGCATCCTTATTGCTATGATCTCTGAGATATGGTGTTGCAGAAGAGGTTAGACTATGGATTCAATGGCTATCAAGTCCCTCCCACACCTCGCGCTACCAGATCAGCAAGGGTATGTATCTACTGTTCTTAGGTTGCTGATTATCTGAATCCCTTTTTTTGGCTTGGGCTAAATGTCCTTCTCTTGTTTAGAAGAGGCGCTCCTTTCAGAAGGGAAATGAAGAAAATCAAATGTGTGCTTTTGATTTGTTGGCTATTGTAGCTGGAAAGTTATTGTTCGAGAAAGAAAGCACTCCAAACTCTAGTAAAACGTCAACAAACAAAGACCAGTTTGCTGCTGGCCCTAGTAATGTGAAAATTGAATGCCAGGTTGAAGAAAAACTTTCAAAAGTTGAAGCTTCTGCTCAAGAAAGTGCTGCTGGGAGATTATTTGTTCCTGACCTTGTAACACAAGTTCATGAGCAAAATTCTAGTTCCAGAGGACCTCTGTGTACTCAGAGAGACCTCAACTTAGGGTTAGCTTCTCTGTCAAAAACTTGTGATTCGATGGATAGTCCTGGTTTGGAGATGTTGGACGATAAAAGCAAGAGTGATAGGGGAACTTTTTCTGGTAAGATACAGAAGAGCTCCTCAACTTTCTCAGGATTTGGTGATCGTAAACCTGATGAACAAGCCAGCAAACTTGTAAAAGATGAGCTTAACAAGTCTGGAAAAGCGGTAAATAATACTGTTTCTGATACATGCAGTGCAGAAGATACAGTGATCTGTGATGAGAAACCTGCTCTAGTTAATTCACATTGTATTGCCAAGTTACCTTTGTCTGGGAACAATATTCCCAATGTTTCTTATCCTGAGAATCGGGATAATTTTAATGTAGTTAGTAGAGATGATGACGAAAATTCTTCTGGGTGTACTCACCCTAATTCCACAAGAAAATTATTTAGGCCAGCACCAAGGATTGGAGATCGAAGAATAAGGAAAATTTGGGCTTCCAAATACTGGAAAGTACCCCCAAAATTGAAGGATGTGACACTATCTAATGTTGGTAAGTGTCTACTCGGAAAATTTCTAATACCCATTACCTTTTAGTTTTCTCATGCCATAATAATTCATCTTATGGGAGTTGAGTATTAATTTTGATCTTTATGTATTTTCCTTGAGTGCATTCAGATGGTAATGTGAAGCCAGTGTGCTGCAAGAGGAAGAACTATTACAAATACCAGAGATCTGAAAGATTATATCCTTTCAAGAAAAGGAGACACTTTGGCTATAGTTTGCCATCAAACTCTGATGGTGGAATCAGTGGTGAGTTCTTCTCCTGTTCACCTCGACATGGTGTTGATGCAGATGCTTCTGGTTCCTATCCAAAGATGCATGGAGGTCCTTCTGCGTGCTTTTCTCATTGACATTTTCCGACTTTCCTTTCTTTGTTCTTCTGTTTGTATTGTTTTTTCTCTCTAAATTGTCCTATTTAATTTGCTCCTTTGGCGCATCATCAATTGCAGGCCAGAACCCTTTCCAGCCTAGAGATTCTCACGGTATGAGAACTTTTGATGGAGTGACTCCTGTGTACTGTTGTAACTTGATTGGTGTCTGACATTCAAAGAAATTCTGACACCAAGGTCTCTTTCCTTTTACTCAGTGAAGCTTAGGATAAAGTCTTTTAGGGTACCCGAGCTTTTTATTGAGCTTCCAGAAAGTGCAACAATTGGATCATTGAAGGTATAGTGGTTTTAAAAGATTAGTTTGACAACTAGATTTTGTTAATGCTTTAGTGTCCTCTTAACTTTTCCCATTTTGTTTTTGACGGCTAGCATTGTTGACATATATATGGCCTAACTGGTGGTTCAACTGAAATTGATATCTATTGTGCATAGTATCAGTATCTGTTGCAGCTGAATGTTAAATTGGTTATACAAAAGGTTTGGTAATAATTATTATGTTCTCTATTTACACTTTAGAGGGCTGTTATGGAGGCTGTGACTGCAATACTTGGAGGTGGACTGCGTGTTGGTGTGCTTCTTCAGGGAAAGAAGGTTAGGGACGATGATAAAACTTTACTGCAGACAGGGATTTCTCAAAATGACCAGTCTGATGCCTTGGGCTTTAGCCTGGAGCCTAGTCCTCCACAAATTTCCCCTTCTCTGGGCCCTAGATGTTCACCATTTCTCCTTCCTTGTGACACACCACAGCCTTTGAACAGGTAAGTGAGTTACTTTGATTTATAGGCAGTCACCTTGTTCTCACTCATTCCGTTTGTTTTCATACGAGTTTTTTTTGCCTGATGATCTACTCTAAAGATGGATTTTGACTGCAGCAGATATCTATAATAATTTCATTTCTATATTGGATTTCTTGTTTATTCTGTGCAATATGGACAACAGGATTCCATTGATAGAAATATTCATGAATTAAGAATAAAAGGCAGCCTATCCATCTAAACGTGCTTTCTTATTGGACAGGGTTATGAACTTGTTAATTTTGAAGAAGTGCAGGGAAGAATCGAAGACATCATCTTTGTTTACCATATGTAACTCTTTGTCAAATTTCAGTCTGGTCATTAGCTCACTGTTTAATGTTTTTTTACCAGGTATCACCCTCCTTCTGGTGTGATCCCTCACAGCATCTGTGCTACTTCACCTGAGACTCAGGCAGCCAATTCAGGGAATCTCATTGATAGTGACCATGATTCTGCTCCCTCTCCAGCGGAGATGTCTGTTGGTAAGAGCTCATCAAACTCAAAAGCATTGGTGGCTGTGCCAGCGGTGAACTTAGAGTCACTTGCTGTCGTTCCTGGTAATCGAAAATCCAAAGGATCTGAAATTGCACAGCGCCGAATTCGTCGACCTTTCTCTGTTGCTGAAGTTGAAGCATTGGTTCAGGCAGTTGAGAAACTTGGGACTGGCAGGTACGCTTGGCTTCTGGTATTTGACCTTGGAGCCATATTGGCTGTTTGAGGAATTAGCAAGTCTGAATAGAGATTTACTTTCTTTTGGCTACTTGGTGTGGTTAATCAGCTGGTTGCCACCTCGCTATATAAAGATCTGTATTTTAAATGGTCTTGTAATTTGCAGGTGGCGTGATGTCAAATTGAGAGCTTTTGATAATGCAAAACATCGGACTTACGTGGATTTGAAGGTGAGCCTCTTTAACCATAAATAACCACTGACCCACGAGGGAATCTCCTGGATTCTTATCTCTCGTTCTATCAATGACCATCAAGTCCTTTACCTTACAATTTGACAGTAATGCATAATAATACAATATGGTTAACGGATCTGCTTGGAAAGGGAATGAAAAGCCAGTTGTTTTTGGTACTAATTTGGTCTTGCTTAAAAAACGTGTAGTCACATGAATCTGGTAATGTTATGCAGGATAAGTGGAAAACACTGGTGCACACGGCAAGAATATCTCCCCAGCAAAGGAGGGGAGAGCCTGTCCCTCAGGAGCTCCTGGACAGAGTCCTAACTGCCCATGCTTACTGGTCCCAGCAACAAGCCAAGCAACAGCTCAAACAGCAACAGCAAGACACCCGTCTCTTTCTGTGCTAATATAGACTAGTGGGCTTTAGAGAAGGATTTCTATTAATTTTTTTTCTCCCTTTCGTGTATCCATTTCCATGTATTATGTAAAAAAAGTTGGAAATTCTTGGAAGATATTTTCATGTAATATTTATGGGGTCTCTCACGGGTTATGTACGTTCGTTATCCCGCTTGTAAATGGATGATAAAATAAAATAAGGGCTTTGCTGACACAATGTTTTCCTCTTTAGATTGCCTCTCTGGTTATGTTGCTTTGGGTTAAAAGGATAAAGACAAATGGAGGTATGAGTGATTTAGAAATCCCGTTTAACATT
This sequence comes from Erythroxylum orinocense, assembly GCA_025531955.1. Classification (NCBI taxonomy): domain Eukaryota; kingdom Viridiplantae; phylum Streptophyta; class Magnoliopsida; order Malpighiales; family Erythroxylaceae; genus Erythroxylum; species Erythroxylum orinocense. The sequence continues at coordinate 31,975,821 of JANZLX010000008.1, read as the reverse complement.
GGAAGTTGGGACATAACATGTACTTATACCAAATTAGACTCGAGTTTCTCAGATAGGCTCTATTTGGTCCAATGGTTGATGGGATTGCAAATGCAATTGTCCAACTCCTGCAGAAAATGGTGTAAAGAGATTCCACCCATTTTCAGTCAAATATGTTTGAAGGGTTTAGGTGAAAACAAAAGGGAATAAAGGACCAGAAGATTTGTTTCCGCCAAGTAGTGCAAGACAAACAAACCATAAAGAAGGCACGTCGTTGCATTCAAAGAGAGAAAACTAGCCATTGGAATTCTTTGTTTATTATGAGGGATTAGATCACCTGTTTCACTTTTGCTGTCTAACTTATTTCATCCACATATTTATGTAGGACCCATATAAATATATGGATGAGATAAGTTAAAACAACGTTGAAACAGTAAAAATGGAACAACACACACCTTCCCTTATTAAGAGATCAGATAACCTGTTTCACTTTTGTTGTTCCAATGCTGTTCTAACTTATCTCATCCACACATTTATGTAGGTTCTACATAAATATGTGGATGAGATAAAATATGGAACAACAAAAGTGGAACAGGTGATCTGATCTCTTAATAAGGGACCTATATAAATATATGGATGAGATAAGTTAGAACAATATTGAAACAGCAAACATAGAACAACATACACCTCCCCTTATTAAGGAATCAAATCACCAGTTTCACTTTTGATATTTTAATGTTATTCTAATTTATCTCATTCACATATTTATGTACAACTTACATAAATATATGGATGATATAAGTTAGAATAGTGTTAGAACAACATACACCTCCCTTTATTAAAGGATCAGATCACCTGTTTTACTTTTATTATTTCAATATTTTTCTAACTTATTTCATTTATACATTTAGGTACGACCTGTTCAAATCCACACGTTAATAAGCCTCAAGGCTAAACGTAGCAATCTGGAGTGCCTATCCAAATCAATCATTAAGCAAAATTTTCTAACAGGTAAAAGCAAATGGCAATTTATACTCTGTTTTGATGCTAGATTGGACTGGACTCGCTAGAAAATGGTGAAACAGTACATGTAATAATGGACTGTTCTCTATCAGGAGCTTGACAATCTTCTCAAGTTTCTGAGGATAGGATTTTCCAAGGATCGTGTCCTCTTTGTCACTGTTCACTTCACTTGTTTCAATTTGGCTAGACCGGATTCCACCAAGCACCTTGACAAAATATAGCTGAAGTCTGCGACCATCCAAAATCCCATCTTGTCTCCGACTTTCGTCCTTTTTAGTACCTCTAATCAAGACCTAACTCAAAGTAAATCCTCGACCTAACTAAAGAATAAATGAACAAAAATATATACGAACGGGTGAGAAGCTATCTTACCATTAAATTAAAGAAAACGATATATTACATAAATTCTGCAGATGTGGTTTGTTAGCTCTCTCTCTCTCTCTCTATATATATATATCTAAGGAATCAGTTCAATGGAAGCAGGCTTTGGCCTTTAATATAAAAGATAACGATCTTTAAACCTCATTTCAATGATCACATTATTACTGCTGTAACAATTCATGTATTTTGGGATTAGATTAGTTGTTTAGAAACCTCAACTATCCAACAAATGCAGTTTGTGGTATTCAATATTGAAATTAATCAAACATAGAGATTACTATTTCATATGTGTTAATTAGAAATATTTCACCTAAACATAATTTTCTTACCAAAAATGCAAATAATGTCGGACAATTTCCTCATTTCTCATAAAGTTGGGCAATCATTATTTGTAATTTTTGGTTTTTTCAATAACTTATTAGTTAAGTTACGTAATTTTATTCAAATAAAGGTAATAAAGTGACTCAATAAATGGTCTAAATTAATGGGTCGAAGTTGAGGAAAAAAATGAAACATGGTTAGTGTAGATTGGACCTATATCGAACTTGTGATGAAGAAACTCGATATGAAAACTATATATAAATGTTAAGGTTTCTTGCAGTTGCTCATATCATTTGTAAGTATATAGACTCTCTGAGTCGTTAAGAACGCTTATGTATTGAGAAAACTATAAAAAGATGTTAATCACGTGTCGTTGAACAATTCCCGTAAAGCTCTCGAAAGATTGGAGCTCATTTTGGCTACGAAAACTGCTTCAAAAGTCAAGATAAAACCAAAATCTAGTATTTTGCATTTTCTTTGTTTTTAATTTTTTCATGTACAATCCGAGACACTTAATAAGATCTATGTTACGTGTTACATAATAAACATTATATAACTATAAACTTGTGTGTAGAATTGAGCTAAAAAGATATTTATAAATGGATACTTCGTATAAGGGACAGATTTCATCATAAATGTTTGGACCAAAATTCAAGTTAGCCAGGAATATTTGGTAATATTAAAAAAATTCAATATTGTAAAAATATTTTGTTTAAACTTGGCGAGAAAAAAGATCAAATTAGATCTTAACTTCAAAATTTAATTTAAACCCTAATATTTCAATATGTTCAAAAAAATCATAACATTTTACAAATCTTCAAAAAAAAAAAAAAAAACTTAATATCTCCATCAACCCTTTGTTACAAAAAGTACAACTGTCATTATTTATCATTTTTCTGCGGGCCCTTTGTTAGAAGTATATACCTTTTCTACTGAAGGTATCCTCCAAGTCATTACCATGTTTATTTTGGCTTTCATTATATCTTTACTCTTTCTAGTTTACCGATGGTTAAATACCCATCAATGTCATATTTGGTTTGGTTGAAGGGCTCTTAAAGTTTGAATATTTTATCTACTAAATACACAAAATGATAGAATGTCTTCTAGTCTATTGTTTTAAGAATATGGTAAGCAAGTGCACACAAAATTATATTGGAACATTAAGGAGCTAGAAGAGTAGGAGTTATAATAAAGCAATTTATATGTCTCTTAAGAAAATAATCTCCTTAAGCCTTCATATATCTATTTGGTTGTTATTTTCATCCTTTCTTTAAATTTTATTCTCATTACAATAACTAGGGTTTATGTATTTAAGATGATTCCTCTCTAATGGATCCTTATATGCAATTTATATAAATTAACTCCTTTAATCTATAGACTATTCAAGGCAAGTTTATTTATACTTATATAGTACAAGGATTAGAGTGCAAAATGTTGATCCTAAGGAGAGTATAAGTACTAATAATGACTATTTTCCTATTATCTAATCAACAATGAGAGATATGGTGATAATTTATATTTAAAGCAAAAAAAATTATGTATAGATAAGTAAACACAATTAAAATATTAAAATAACGAAAATGTGAAAAATCAACCAATCAAACAAATAGTACTTAGAATTTGAATCCCCCTAAGACTTACCATGCAATCATGATTTTACTAATTAGTTTATTCTTATGTTTATTAGACCATGAAAATTTGGAAATTATGCATATATCTTTCTCACGATTATTAACACCTAATCTTATGTTGATTAATTGAAATATCTTTTTAGCTAATTGATTTATGAATTTTACTATTAGGTTTGATCCTAATCCATAAGATTTTTGTCAACCTATTCCTAGCTTTACATGCAACTTCTTTTAATTATGTTAGATCTATTCATCTAAAGGATTTCTTGATCTCAATTGCATGAAACCACACATAAAATAATAAATCGATAATATTCATTCAAGAATAAATATGAACACATAATTAAATGTCGATGAAATCAAAGAATAAATTAAATTAAAACAAAGTCACTACAAGATCTATCCTAGTGTTCATCTAATCCAGATACTAAAATATAACACCCCACTCTCGCAAGACATATACCCGACATCCTGTGTGATGTTCGAATACATACCTTGCAAGGGTAACATGCTAAAACAGTCAAACACTCGAAACTCAGTACAATTTTTTCAAAAATAACATACACATATACGGAAATAAATAATCAAATTGGGGCCAGTCTTTTCTTTCACAAACATCAAAATTTCAACTATTATTACACTTTGATCAATCTTATTTGCAAAAACATTTCCCAATTTGAAAAGTTATTACATACAGAAACATATTCAAATACGCATGATACACAAATTGTAGAATACATTCTTTCATACAAAAATTAATGAAAATGCTTATGCAGACGCGAATTGATCCTGAACTCTATCTCTTACTCGAATGCAGTGGCTAGATCTCGTTTTCCTAACGGGGTATCTCCTCTGAGCCTGAAAAATAATATTGCAATTTTGGTGAGTTTTGCGAACTCAGTTAGTTAACCATCCTTGATGGTTCACTCAAATCATATAACACCTCACATTATATATTCACATAATTCACATCACTTCATTTATCATGTAGCATCACATATCACTTATTTCACATATCACATTCAGAGCAGTTGAACAGATCATTTTGATCATTTAAAACATATATATCAATTATAAATGCAATACACATGAGACTCACTTTCATTTATTACTTTGTTGTGACCGAGTGCCTTTTTACTAGCTCATATCCCTTGTAAAAATTGAGTTGCATCAGATAATATCCCATATCCCTTAGTGGATAATGGGTACATTCACAATTAAGCTAAAGGTTCTTATCAGATTCTGAGCTTTAAGCTCTTTTCATTGGCGACTCCAGTCACAACTGCCTTTATCTTTCATGCATTTATGTAATGGAATGCATCACATTTACATATTTTTGATAGTCATCAGATTTCTGTTTCACATTCAGAACACATTTATCATTGGACCTTGGTCCGACATTCAACAGAAATTTTGAATACACTTATTTCAATTAGATTCACATACAAGGAGCATTTTCAATACATATAGTTCCTGCATCACACACCTCAGACTTTCAAAGTCCGAAATTAACACAATCAATTTCACATCAATCATATCATTGGTAATTCATTGCAGAAATTTAAAACACAAAAAGCAATGAAATGAGATCATTTAGGTTGACTCATAATAAGCTCCATATTAGCATTAGCTCCCATGATTCGGAAACTTTTGGATTTGGACATTTTATCCTACATATTAAAAATATGTAATACCCATATTACACACACATTATTAATTGCACAATCACATAAACAATCAATTATACACATATGTATATGTGTAATGTATAATGCATGCTCAAATTGACTATTCTGGGTATGTTTCCTTAATCACATCTCTTGATCAATCAAACCTGATCATTTATATGTGTATATCTCATTCTTAGGTTTACACCTCAAAAACACGTGGTTACTCTAATGTCATAGTTCAATTACTCATCATTTCTTTTCTAGCATTATATGCTCTCATAATATCAAATTCTCATTCACCTTTACTTAATACATATAGCTCATCTCTTCTAAATCATAACTACTATCAGATGAACAACTTCATTCCCATTATACTCATGCCTTTGATACTTTGATATCAAAAATTCATTTACTAAGTTATAACATTATTAATCTATCATTTACCAATGTTATTCTAACATTATATGTTCATACAACATCCAAACTCTCATTCATTCTTATAACATCTCCAAAATTCCAGACCTGAACATTTGGTAAACAACAATACATTCTTAATCAACTGAGATGACAATAAAATTTTGTGGAGAGGAAGAGCAATGTGTGAGGAGTTTGTGGTCCAAATTTCAAGTCAATCGGAGGTTCAGAGAAGAAGTTATGGTTAAAAGAGTGAAAAATGTTCAAAGCTGTCAAACAGTAGTATACCTTCACTGTGCACGATCCTGCAATTCCAATTGATCCTCCATTGTCATGATCGTGCTTGTGCACGATCGTGCAACCCCTTCATGACCTTAGAGTCACTATTGTGTGCACTACTTGTAACATCCCACCTCCGATGAGAAGGGTATAATAGTAATTTGGAAAGGGCTAAGAGTGTTTAGATTGTTGTGAAATATTCATACATACCTTTACACGTGAATCGAAAAATTTACACATGAAAAGGACTGCACATGCATTCATGACATTTTTCGGTATATGTGCCTAAATGTGATTTTGTTGTGAAAAAAGTGATTTTTGTGCGTGAAAATTTATTTGGAGTGGATTGTTATGTGTTTTCTATTTTTGGAAAAATTTAGAAATTTTTCTGGAAATTTTTGAGAAAAATTTCCGAATCGGAAAAATCGCCAAGTGGCGGACTGACTGGTTTTGGGTACTGAAAATTTCTATCCAATGACACTAGAATATTGGGTACATGATTTTGGGATTGGATAGATGAAAGATTACATGTTTTAGGGTTCTTTTATTAAAAAGGTATTAATGAATTTTGTCATTTTTTTTATCAAATGTCAAGTCTCATGACACTCTTGGATTCATTAAATACTTTTGTCTTGTTTCCATTCATGTTTTCGACACTCTAGTTGGAAGGTTGA
>JANZLX010000008.1:31954471-31968135 GCA_025531955.1 Erythroxylum orinocense | reverse complement strand
TGCATATTTTTCTTTAATTTGTTTTTATTAGATAGTTTTATTTTATTTTCTTCTTTGAAAAATCCAAAACCCCCCCCATTAAGTGTAAACATCGATTAATTTCATTTCATAAACTTTGCACACACTCTCTGTGGAATCGACCTAAACTCACCACTGCTATAGTAGTAGGCCTAGTTATTTTATTTTGACTAGCGAAACGAAACGCGGTCACACATTAATTAACTCCAATAACTTGCAAACAATTCTTCTAACTCATTTTTAGCTTATCAATACTGTCAAAATTCCAAAATTCCAAGATTCACGTTAAACATCAAAATCCGATTCTCACACATTCAACTTTCAATTTTCAGCATTTTTCCCACATTCATAATTTCAAGTCCTCAACTGAGTCATTTAGGACATGTATTCCCCGAGCTCTACTGCTATGCCTTCACATGCATATAATCATCTCTAACACTAGCCATCATCAAAATCATGGTTCAACAAAATTTTCAACACATTTTAAACAACTCTACAGATTCACGCATGTCAACAGTGAATCCAACATATAAGTATATCCATGTTCATAAATTTATGCATTAATACTGAAACTATTGAACTTTCTCAATTCATGCATAAATTCAATTTCAACCATCAAAACATCATTTACACAACATCCAAATAAACTTAAACATAACTTACTTGATTCAACAAGGATTCTAGTAGTGAGAGTGAATCAAAGATACAAAATCAAAAACTTATTGTTCGGTGATGACTAAACATAAAGAGAGTTTTAAAAGTTGTACTTTCAACGAAGAACAAGATAGTGAGATAAAGCTGCATCGATTCTTCCACATAAAACATATACTACGTGTTCTTGTGGATGTATTACATTTGTCACTTTTTAGTAGTCCACGTGTCACCATATGATTGGTACATTATTTCAATATTTTCTTATTAAAAAATTACACCAAATTTTTAAAAATTCGCCAAAAATTTTGAAATATCTGAAATATTACCAAAATTGTCAAATCATATTTTAATCGCGTTAATAACTCAATTATACCCGAAAAATATCATGAATGCATGTACAATCATATTAATGTGCAAAAATATGCATGTCATATTTAACTTAAACAAGATATGCATTTTCTAGTTACTCGAAGGCTTATCATGGGTAATGAGATGTTACACATAACCATATCTAGAAACCCATCAAACTCATCTTCCTCGTCATCCATTATATCTTTCTCTTCTCTACTATCAACTATGTTTGCACTTTATGGCAAAAACTTGTCTTCCATGGTGTCGCTGAAGATGAGCATATGGGCTTTGATAGATTATTATTATTCCTGAAGAGGAAATTAAGGCAAATATTTCGGTATTTTGAACTAGTATTCATTAAAAAATAGTTCTAAATAATTGATAAAAATAGATTTCACATTGCCATATGGCATACACATGGCAGTAGGTCCTATTTATTAATTAAAAAGTAAGAAGTATATACTACTTCAGAGATAATGTGACATTTAATAGATAAAAATTTAACCTTAATTAGTTTTTTGTCTAAGTAGGGGTCGTTTCAAATGTTTCGAAAATGTTAAGGTTTATTTTGTATGCTTTGAAACTAGATTTGAGAATATTGTATCGTATTGATTAGTAACGTACTAATACAAATACTAGCACTCTAAAAATTGAACCCAATGTAAAATTAGAAAAATAGGACTAAATTAAAAAAATACCTTCAGTAGTATAACCTACCTAACCTTATCAAGTTGTTGCTCCTCCCACTTTTCTCCCTAACCAACATTGTCGCTCTAGCTCCTACATTTTCTCAGTGTCTTACTCGCTCCAACAGTCTCAGTAGCACACTCACTTGCTCACCATCATCATCTCTCGTCATTCACCCACACAGCAGCTCCCTGTCACAAGGACACAAGCTTCTCATCCCAAAGACACAAAAACACAAACTTCTTATCACTCACTTGCAGGCCACAGTTTGCCATTAGTCCACTCACCGCCGCTAGTCTCTAGTGCTCCACTCACCACTCTCCAGTCTCTAGCTCCAGTGGTCCTAAGCTCTAGTGATTTTATTATAGCATATAAATTACCTTATTAACTTTAATAAATGATGGAGTGAGTTTTGCCTTGTTTGGTATAGTTTATAGAATTTTTAATATTAGCATATTGCACCTAATTGTATTATAGCATTCAAAATGATTGAATGTGATTTACATGAACTTTTAATATTACATCTAATTTTATTATAACATTCAATTGAATGATTGAATCTTATTTACATGAATTTCTAATATTACACCTAATTTTATTATAGCATTTAATTAGATGAATGAATCCTGATTTGTATTTGTTATTCTAGTCTTATTATAGAATTGGATTGTATTGGATTTTGAATATTGAATTAGGTGTTAAGTAATTAGGTTTATTAATGCTCTTATATTTTGTTTGAAAAAGTAAAATTGGACGATTTTATATAGTTTCATATATACAATATTTACAATTCATCACATATGTCACTTCCTATATTTAATCGTCCAAATCAAAGAAAATAATTATGTGTAAATATATAATTTTAGTGATTTGAGTTTTCATATATAGTATAATTAATAGGTTAACAATGTACAAAGGAAAAACAAGTTAGATCCATATGTTATATTTTGTTTCAAAACCAATTAACATATATCACAAGGTTTTAAAATATCATAATGTTGCTTCATTTATTAGGTACAGTAATCTTGTTATAAGTTAATAAATATGTTAATGAGAAGATTTATATTTATTAGCTATGCTCAATATGTCTTGAGTAAATTTAACCTCATATGTAATATTTTTTATTTTTGACATATGTCTTCATTTTTTTATAGATAAATAGAAGGAAGTTTAAGTACTACTGATAATTCAACCATTTTAGAATGATTCGATGATCTAGCTTAGGCTTATGCTAGTTTGTTTTAGAAATGAAGAACCATATTTTTTGTTTGTATTATAATAAACATTTGAAAGGTGGAAGAATCATAAGATTAAAAGAGCATTTAGCTGGGATCAAAGTTTGTATTGAGTCTTAAAAAAAAGTGAGCCATGGCGTATAAATGATTAATGAAAATTTTGCTTAAAGAGTATCAACATGAGAGTAATTTATTTTCTATTAGAAACTATTATGTTAGTGGGATAATTACAATAATTTTGATTTTATTCTTCTAATAAAAATAATTGATTTTAGACAAAAATTTTATAGAAAATTTTAAACAAATATCTATTTCAAAGTTTTGTTTAGAAAATATCTATTGATATGTAAAATATTACTTTTAGATTATCAATATAAGTAGTTTGACTATTTTATAAGAAAATATTTAAATTTATTTGCGAATAATAATATTAAAGAAAAATTCATGATAAGTAGTTTCTAGTCCTTAAAATTTGTACAATAATGACAAATTTAATCCTTAGAGTGGTTAATTTTAATATATTATTATAACAAGAAATAATTATCATTAATTTGTTACATTTATATTGACAATAACTTTTGTAACAAAAATTTGATGATCAATTGACAACAAATTTTCTTGTCACAAAATTAAGAATAGTAGTAACAATAGTAATTGTTTGGTTGTTGTGACAATATTAAGTAGATACTAACTAATTAAATTTTTATTGACAAAAGTTTTCGTTACAAAAAGTAAAATATCATGTGATGATAAACTATTTCGTCACAGTAAAAATAATATTAGTGACTAAACTATGTTTTATCATAACAAATAGAAACTATTAGTTACTAATACATGTTTTGTCACAATTACAATTCATTCATGCTAAAATTACTATGGTGCCAAATTATATGTGCTTTTAGTAATAGAACTTAGTGATAGATGAAAATTTGACACTATTAATGTATTAGTAGTGACAATTAAATTGTAAAAGATACTAAATTTTCACAATTACCGTCGTATTATTGACAAAAAAATAAATCATCACAGTTAATCTAAATAATAGTTTCAATCAATTGTTTTGTCATAAAAAACCTCATATCTATGACGACATGATAGTTAGTTACAAAAGCATTGTCACTAAATTATGAATATTAGTTACCATAGTTATAGTTTGGATGTTGTGACAATATTAAGTAGAAACTAACTAATTGAATTTTATTGACAAAAGTTTTCGTCACAACAAGTACAATAGTGTGTGATAGTAAACCGTTTTGTCACAACAAGAAAAATATTAATTGCCTAACTATGTTTCGTCACAACAAATAGAAACTAGTAGTTACTAGCATATGTTTTGTCACAATTAAAATTCTTTCCCACCAAAATTATTTTGGCACTAAATTGCATATGCTTTTAGTGACAAAATTTAGTGATAAAAGAAATTTTGACACTGTTAATATATTAATGGTGGTAATTTAATAGTGAAAGAGAATAAATTTTCACAATTATCATCATATTAATGACAAAAAAATCATCATAGTAATTCCAGACAACAGTGAGAAACAATTGTTTTGTTACAAAAAATCTCATATATGTGACGAAATGATAGTTAGTCACAATATTTTTTCACTAAATGTCTTAACTCTTGTAGTTTTAAAGATCATAAATTTTGGTCTCAATGTCAATTTGTAATCCAAGTATGTAAGCCTTTGGTGAAAGTATTTTGTCTGATTAATAGTTATGAGAAAATAACAATGAGTTGTTTTTATGATGTCATAGAAAGGGCAAATGAAGCATTCAACACCAATATGGAAAATAAATCTTCTTTATTGACACCTTATCTTGCAGTCATCAATGAGAGATGAAAAAAGCAAGTTTACTCTTTGCTATTTGTAGCTGGTGCATTTTTGAATCCCAATGTCTCTATTTTAGATTAAGTTTTACAAAGAAAACTAAAATTAATAGGATAATGTTATTAATTATTACAATAATTGTTATCTAGGAGATAATACAAAATCTCCTAAGCTTACAAATAGAGTTTATAAGGATGTTTCTGGTGATTTTGGAATGTCCATTGCTATTTGTTAAAGAGAAAAACTTAATTTAGGTTTATAAATATATGTTACTTTTGTTACTTGTTAGAAATTAATCATCACTTTATTTTGTTTATAAGGTTATTTTTTTGTCTTATAATTACTTTGTGAGACTAATTCAAAGGTGACGTTCCAACATTACAAGGGTTTGTAATTCAAATTTTGAGCCAATTTGTTAGTGAAATTGAGATTGAAAGAAACTAAAACACATTTAAATTCATCCATTTCAAAAAAGAGAATAACTTAGAACACAAAAAATTGAACAATTTGGTCTTTGTTCCATATAATTTAAAGCTTCGAGAAAGGAATGATATTATCATTATTAAGTTGAATATAATTTCTTGTGAATTTCTTAATTATTTTATTTTATTTTATTTCTAAGACTCTTAATAGAACAAGTAGTTATATAGATCCAATTTGTTTTGAACATATTGATCTTTTAGTGGATTAGGTTTCTTAGGAACCAAGTTTGATGACTTGAAAGATAATTTTAAATAAGAAAGTATTGACACAAAATTTAGTACAAGAGTTAAATTTTACTTATTTACTTTTTAACTTGTATCATTCTTTTATTGTCACATTTGCATGTAGGATTATTGGAAACAGTTTCTCTACTATGTAGAGATAAGGCCACGTACTATTAAACCTTTATAAACCTTATTTTATTGCGAGATTTCGGATTTGATGTAATGATGCAGAAACTAAAAGTAAACGTATCTTTCATTTTGGTTGACATAATTAAAAATTGGTTAGTCGCAACTTTTAATAAAATTACCACTCAAAAGTCAAAACTGTTTATTTCATTAGCTCCATAAATAGATTAAAATAAATATATTACAACTGTTACAATTCGTACCTAAACAGAGAAGAAATTAATCAATTTTAGTTAATTATTTAATGGAATTAAAAAACCTCAGCTCTCCTCTGCTCAGGCATCATCAACTTCCATTAGGCACAGATCTGCTTCACTTTTTTATAGTAGTTCACTTTACCAAGAACAGCTCTGCTGTCTAGAAATCCAACCCTAGCAGAACAAGCGATCCTTTGTCTTGCCGCTTATTGATAGTTCATCGACCATTTAGAAAATTGACCCAGAATTTCGAATCACCTGTCGAGTTCTCGGTTGCTTTCAAAAATTGAAATTGGTGGCTGTAGATTCAGTTCTCGTTGACCGGCGATGAAAGAAGGGAAAGCATTTAAATTGAATAATCAACACAAACAGCAACACCGAGACGGTCACTTTTCCCCCTTCAAGTTCGCCAAATTGTTAGACCCTGAAGCTTCGTGGGATAAGGTAACTATAGAGCTTTAGTTTCGTTAACTTAATTTGGGGTGTCATTCAATTTTCATCAGTAGTCTGTTGTGCGTTGCCCTGAGGCTGGAACTTGGAACATGAGTGTTGAATCTTCATTGATGAAATTAGAATTGTTGAACAGGATCAACTTGGGGATGTCTTACATTGGATTCGGCAAGTGGTGGCACTTGTTTGTGGCTTGCTCTGGGGCACGATACCTGTAGTCGGGGGTTTATGGATCTTTGTGTAAGTCGGATCTTGTACAGCCTATTAAGCTGTTGAATGTTAATATTTGTTTTTCTTAGTTGGAAGTGCTATTCTTGCTGTAGTTACTTGCATGTACATCGTTGAAGCTTTTTACTACGTTAGACTTCTCTTCCCTAGGGCTCCTATTCCATTGGTTATATATAGCCTAAAGCCTAAGAAATGATCTTTAATTTTCTGAAAAAATCTGGCACTGGTTGTGCGATTAATATTTGTCACTTTTGCTGGCAATGTTAGAAAATAAAAGGGTTGTCAGATGTTGTTTACCTCTCTATAACAAGCAATTCTCTTATAAACTTAATGTGTTAATCAAACCCAACCCCCAGAAAGCTCCATCTAGTCCATGGAGGATTGTGTGCTAATGTTACCACATTTATCTTAGTTGTGCCTTCAGACATCTGTAGATTAATGTTATATCAAAGATGAGTTTACCACACTTGTTCTGGTAATTTTGGTAAGATAATTGTTAAGGTGTTTATAAAAGTTCCCATAAGGGGCATGAATTTTTGGTATCTTATAAAAGTTCCCTTAAGGGGCATGAATTTTTGGTACCACAAACCCTCCTTGTTTCTTGAGGTCATCTTTGCAATATGTCTTGTTTGACTTTTTGCCTCACAAAATTTGTAGCAGACAATGGAATGATAATGTTGTGGTACAATCTAGTTGGATGAACTTGTATCTGTATGTTGGTTTGGAGAGTAAATCCATGACATTGGAGGCTATAAATTCCTACCTAAGTTACATATTATGAGGGCTCTCTAATAAGATCCTTTAAGTTACTTGCCTGTGATCTTGTGCTAATGATTGACATGAACCTCCAATTTCTCTTATTTAATTGGCTCTAGAAGGACCTTCATATTAGGTAAATGAAGTAAAGTAATTGAGACATGTTATTGAATGGCTTAAAAACTAGTGCATCCAGATCTAGGAAGTGTATTGGTGGATGACTCAAAGGTGGATCTTGTAGTCCTTTGGTCAGTCTTATGAAACGATAATTGGGGTGATCACTTCTACTGAACTCTCTACCAAATTTCTTTCAAAACTAAACCTTTTCCCATTTGAATGACAACGAGGGGTAGTTTGAGTTGATGAATTGAAATTAAGGGCACTTGATGATGGGATAGTCAAGTTCTAGGCTCTTGCTTCTGTTGTCTTTTTATGGGCGCAAGTTGGTAATTTTGATTTGTGGACTTTTTACATCATATTCCTCTTTTTGTTTGTCAAATTCTCACATTGCTGAACTTCGAACAAAATTAAGAATACATGGCCACTCATGTGGCATTTAGTGTGCTATGCTAAATTAGTGTTTGTCATCCATTTTCTCTTCTTAACATTCTACCACTGGTTTTGGTTGGCAGTTTTCTCTTGATATCCTCTGGGATAGTGTATGGTTATTATGGAATGATACTAAAGATTGATGAAGAAGAGTTTGGTGGACATGTAGCCCTCCTCCAAGAGGGCCTTTTTGCTTCAATTACAGTGTTTCTGGTAATTAACACTGAACCCGATGTTTTCACTTCCTTTTTGCATTCATGTGTAAAGATTGTTCAACATGGCGTCTGCTTGTCATATATATATAACAGAATTCTTCCCTATTCTTCAGCTGTCATGGATTCTAGTGTACAGCTTGGCCCACTTTTGATAGGCTTGGTACACAACATTGGTTGCCTTTCTGTCTCCACTGGAAATTCATACGACACCAGTTAGTTGCTTGACACATTGGTCGCATGCCCTGAAAACAATGAGAGAGCCGTTTACTTGATATTATTATCTGTTCAGATACTTTTGATGTGCAACATCTTCATTTTGCCAACTGATGGTAAATTAATTTATAATTCACGCTTCTTATAAGTGCCTTGCAAGATGTAAGCATTGACAGCTTGCTTGTCTTTGAATGTTGAAATAATCATTTGATAGTATTAGAAATTTAGGCAAAACTTTGGGGGAATCATATTTGTGTATATACTTATATCTGCAGTTTGTGGGTAACAATGTCATGTTATTTGCACCAGGGAGTAGAGGTTACCCGGAGAAATTTTTTTCTTTTCTTCCATAAATTTCCTTTGGCTTTACCATTCCAGATATGAGGGGGCAAGCACTTTGAACATCTAGGTTTTAAACGAAAAGGAAAGAGACTGCATGCAGTGGAAAAGTATTCGTTAAGCATCAGATACCTGATGATGTCCACAACTATTTCCTTGGAGGTCTAAGCTGTAGTTGAGCACTTGTGGTGACTGGAAAGAATACCTATTATTTGACAATGTTGGAATGTTGTTGCTTGGCTTTTAGTTTACTATAAGACTATGCCAAGTGATATCTTCAGATTTTCCAGTGTGTCAATAAGGGAGGGATAATAGTAGCTAGAATTGAGTACCCTGGGACTTCCACTGTTTCTTACCATCTTTCGAGTTGCACGTTTAGACAACTCGCATGATTGGAAGTCGGATATTGGCTCTTCTCCTAAAGCAATTCCCACACCCGCCCTTCCTCTTTCAAACTGCCATGGAACCGATTTATAAAATCAAGAAACCTTAAAGACGCAAGCCAGACAAAATCTAGCTATCCATTTTCTCCACGGGCAGCTGCTAGGTCCTCTGCCAGAGCTCAAGAATGGATTCACTTAGTATTACGAGGAAAGGACGGAACATTTTGTGCATTCTTTTGGAGGGAATAAGTTCCATTGATGGTCCTCCCTGATAGAAGCTCTCTCTATGACATGATGAGTATCGGGATTTAGTTTCTAAATACACACGTCTTCCTAACATAAGCTGTGAATGACAAATTAAAAAGATAAAGGAGAAAGAAACCATGTCTGTTATATTACATAACAACTTCGAACTTGCATAAGCTAAACCAACGCTTTACTTCCTCCTTTGCAATCAACGGGATACAAGGTTTATGTGGCGATGTATCCATTGTCTTGTCTATACATAGCTCTTTAAGCTTGTCAGGAATTTCCTTTTATTATTTTCATTTGACTATATAAGGCGGAGCAGTACAGGGAGAGGGTGTTGCTATCTATTACCAATCCAGCTCTGAGCTTGTGCAGGGAGAGGGTGTTGCTATCTATTACTAATCAAGCCTATCACATACCCCCGTGTGTAAGTGTTGAATTTAAGAAATCTAAAAGCCCATGTCCATGGAAGTTTTGAATGTCCATGAGTATCAGATAAACAAAATAACTTTGGTTGGTTAAGTAAAGGAAAACAACCTTTTGCTAGCTAATGTCACAAAATTTCTTAAGATCAAGACATTTGATAACTTTGAGGCTTAGGAGGTGAGATGAAAAGTGATAAACGATAAAAGAGGTGTAGCATATTTAACTCTACAATATAAATAACTATCATCATCCTTTAGGTATATTTTTCATTATAGTATCATTTTTAATTTTCATAGTTTTATTTCTCTATTGTTATTTATTTATTTGCTTTGGAGTTTGAGATGGTCTAAGCTAGTATTAATGTCACCGTACTTATTTCTAAATAGAAATAGTTACATAGAGAGAAAGAGGAAGCTATAGATGTGAGATGAGTAGTGAAACCTATTATTTTAATCTTAACATAATAAATATACAGAACATGTGGTAAGCATGGTGAGGTTAAATTAAATAAAATTTTTTTATGCATATTAACACAAAGTTTGTGTGTGGATGGCTTAAAGGTATTTTCTTATAGTTGGGACCCTCTTAGAATACTTCGTGGGAAACTAAAAACAACACACACACACATACACGTACACGCACACGCACACACAAAAAAGAATGTATTATGTAATGTAAATTAAGTTTAGAGTGCATCCTAAATAAAAGGAAGTTTAGAATGATTGAATGGAGCTGACACCAGGGCACATCCCTTTGGATATTCTTGGTGAACTCATCTATCACTATCGCAAACAAAAAGGAGTTCAAATAAAATGGTGAAATAATAATAATAAGTAGGAAAATAATGTTAAGAAAAATAATAACATGTAGGAAAATTGTAATAATAGTTATTATGCAAAATAATAATAATAATATTATTATTATTATTATTATTATTAATGATGATGATGACGACGACGACGATGATGGTAAATAAATAAATAAATAAGTAGGGGAAAGATTAATACTTATTTAAAAGATTATGCTAAATCTAAGAAATATATAAAACCAACATGAATCCCTTTAAGAGGGATCCTTTATCAGTATCTTACTACGTCAAAGTTTTCTATTGTTGATCATGTCCTCAGTAAGTTCCAATCGAGCCATATTATTCTTGATCACCTCCTCTCAATTCTTTTTAGGCCTTCCGTTTATCCTCTTATAGTCTCTACATATGATCTTTTTGCATTTTCTCACTGGAACATCTAAATGTCTCCTCTTAATATATCTAAACCACCTAAGTTTTATCTCTATTAATTTTTCATTAATGTTAATCATCTTTAATTTGTCTCTCACCACTATCTTCCCATCCTTATCTCTTCTAGTGAGGTTGCATATCTAACCAAGCATCCTTATCTTCGCTATCATTAGCTTATGACTATGCATTTGTTTGATAGGCGATAGGCCAACACCCTAGCTCATAAAGCATGGCCAACCTAATTACAAGAAGATAAAATTTGCCCTTAAGTTTTAGTGGTACCTTCTTGTTATATAAAACTCCTGATGCAGTTATCCATTTAAGCCACCTTGATCTGATATGGTAGACTATGTTTTTATCAATCTTTTCATTACTTTAGATGATAGATCCTACGTACTTAAAATAATCCTTTTGTTATATAATTTTTGAACCAAATTTTATCTCCACATTAGTATCCACCCTATGCCCGAAAAGTTGCATTCTACGTACTCAATCTTAGTACTACTCAATTTAAATCCCTTTGGCTGTAATGCATCTCTCCACAGTTCAAGTTTGACATTGTCACATTCTTTTGTCTCATCCACTAAAACCAATGTCATCAACAAACAACATATACCAAGGCACATCCCTTTGGATATTCTTGGTGAACTCATCTATCACTATCGCAAACAAAAAGGGGCTCAAATCAGAGTCTTGGTGTAGCTTAATATCAATAGAAAAATGCTTTGTATCCCTACCTATCATCTTTACTCTAGTTTTTATATCTTCGTACATATCCCTAATGACATGTATATAGATCATAGGAACACCTTTAGCTTCTAAACACCTCCAAATGATTATTCTAGATACTTTATCATACGCCTTTTTTAAATCAATGAAAACCATATGTAGGTTACGTTGTCTTTCCCTGTAGTATTCCATTACTTTTCTAAGGAGAAGTAAAGCTTCTGTCATACAGTGAACCTTTCCGATATGAAGCCAAACTAGTTTTCTGAGATAGAAGCTTCCTCTCTCACTCTCTTCTCAGTCACCTTCTCTCATAACTTCATGGTGAGATTAAGTAATTTAATACCTTTATAGATGTTACAACTTTAGATATCCGTTTTATTTTTTTGTATAAAGAGATTGACAAACTACATCTCCATTCATGTGGCATTTTGGCAGACTTAAAAATCACATTAAAAAGCTAGGCTAACCAAGTAAGACCCTTCTTGCCTATATTCTTCTACACCTCAATAGGTATCTCATCTGGCCCTACTACCCTTCCACTTTTAATCTCCCTCAATGCTTTATTCATTTCTTCTCGTGAAATTTGTTGGCAGCTTAGTTAAATGAAAGATAATTAAATTAATAACAAAGAAACTATAAAGTCATAAATAAAGAGTAAAAAGTTTGAAGGTTGATTATAGAATAAGAAAAGTGTTGCGAACCCTACTTTACTTAATTATATGGTGACCTAAACCTATTATATGTTTTATATTTATTAGAAAACAAAAATTGAAATGAATGAGTGTGAGTGTAAACATAAGCTATTTATTTAAGAAAACTAAACTAAATTTTGATTACAACTTGAATATGAGATTCTAAAATGATATTAATATGATTAAATGGCCTTAATAAAAAGGAACTAGATGACCTAATTTTGATGTGCATGAAGTAGACTAAACAATGATTTAAATAACCTTATATAACTAGTAGAGGGGTTACATCCAATAGATCCACAGGTAAAAACATTTTTGTACATGGTTAAAGAAACTAATAGCCAAATATACAAACAAATAATTATATAAATGAAAAATAAAAAAGAAAATAAAGATAAAGATAAAAGTAAGTAAATAAACAGATAAAAAAACAAATATGTAAATAAAAATCAATTATATAAAATATGAAACAAATAAATAAATAAATAAAGGAGCGAGTGCTATAAACAAAATTATTTAGGCTAATTAAAAGATACAGGAATCTAAGGAAAAGGTTTAAAAGGCCTATGAAAAGTAAAGTCATCAAAATGTTATAGTACAGTCATATCATTCCTCATCATTACCCCTCAATTCTTTTTGGGTCTTCCTCTTCTTCTCTTATATTTTTTAAGAGTAATTTTCTCACATCTTCTTACTAGGGCATCAGGATATCTGCTTTTAACATGTACAAACTACCTAAACCTTGTATTCTTTAATTTATTATCAATATTAGCTACCCCAACTTGTCTCTTATCACTACATTCCTAACCTTATTTCTTTTTGTAAGATTACAAATCCCACGGAGCATCCTCATCTCTACTACCGTTAACTTATGACTATGCATATGTTTAATGGACCCGGACCCATATTTTTCCCTATAGAGTATCATCAACCTAATTACTAAACGATAGAATTTTCTCTTTATCTTGAGTGGTATCTTCTTATCACATAAAACTTTTAAGGCGCCCTCCATTTAAGTCCCCTTGTTTGATACGGTAAATTATGTTGTCATCTGTCTCACCACTTCTTTGGATGATAGACCTAATATACTTAAAACAATCTTTCTGTAGTATAATTTATGTATTAATCTTGATCTCCACATCGATTACAACCCTGCAAACCAAAAATTTACACTTTAAATACTCAGTCTTATTCTTGCTTAATTAAAAGCCCTTTGACTATAGCATATCCCTCTATAATTTTTAACTTAACATCAACATCCTCTTTTGTTTCATCCACTGAAATAATTTAATCTGCAAACAACGTACAACAAGGCACATCCCCTTATATAT
>JANZLX010000008.1:31943512-31954371 GCA_025531955.1 Erythroxylum orinocense | reverse complement strand
TAATCGTCTAAGGAGATATATGGCTTCTATCATTGACCTCCCTGGTATGAAATCAAATTAGTTCTCTAAGATAGGTGCTCCTTTTCATACTCTCTTCTCAATCATCATCTCTCATAACTTCATAGTGTGATTGAGTAGCTTCACACCTATATAGTTGTTATAGGGAGCGATTAGTGTGCTAAGTCTCCATCTTGGCAGACTTAAGGATTACATTAAGAATCTTGGCTAATAGAATAAGATCCTCTTCTCCTAGACTCTTCCAAACCTTTATAGGTAACTCTCTTATCTTCTCTTGATTTCATTTTCATCTACAACCACTAGACTTGTTTCTTCTTTTATATAACAAACTTAATCCAAGTCCTTTGCTTTCCATTCCCTATCTCTCGCTAACTTAAACATATCCTTTTTTCCATCCTCTAGTAAGATAATTATTGAAATTATAGAGGAAATGTTACAAGATAATCCAAGAGAATGACACAAAATATTGTCTGAAACATTATGGACTTATCATATTTCTGAGCATAAAGGCTTGAGTTTTAGCCCATTTGCCTTTAAATATGGACATGATGTTATTCTTCCTATGAAAATGGTGGTTCCATTATTGAGAGCAGCTAAACAGAATGCTTTAGGGACTTTTGAGTATTCAGAAGAATGGTAATGGAGTTGGAGGATTCAGATAAAATGCAAATTCAAGCTTTAAATATTATGATCATTCAAAAAGGAAAAATATCGAGATTTTATATAAAAAAAAAGAATTCATATATGAGGATTCCAATAAGGGGAGATATTATGGAAATTGATCTTATCTCCTGGGATAAAAGATAGAGAATGGCAAAAATGGACACCAAATTGGGAAGAACCATTTATAATTTATAAGGTTTTAAGTGAAATTGCCTATCGTTTATCCATTTTAGATGGTGAACCTCATTGGCATTTTATTAATGGAAAGAATTTAAAGCCTTATGGGCATACCCTTTTTGAAAAGTACGAAGGATAAGAAATGATATCAATTTTAAAAAAAACTTTAAATTCCTATGTAGAAAAGTAAAAGGTCACTTTTGGTTATAAGTTTTACACCAATCGACAAGTTTAACCCTAACATTTCGGAGAGAACAATTATAACCTTAACTTTTAGAAAACATTAAAACTGAGCTCCACAATAATAAAAATTTTAACCCCTGTTTATAAAGTATCAAGTCAGTGCTAACCTAACAAATTTTAATAATCTTTTATGTTTTTGGTAAGCTTGACAATGTGAATCAATTTTTTTAAAAAATATTTAAAAAAAACTTAGTTTGTTTATAAACATGGGACCCACTCTTTTATTTAATTTTAATTCTTAACTAGACTAAATCACTCTCTTCCAACTCTCTGGCACGATTCTCCTCTTAATGATCAAATCTCTCTCTTCTAACTCTTTGGCACGATTCTCATCCTCAGCTAATTCGGCAACCGATACTACAAGTAGAGACGGAGTTACATGGAGACTTGAGGGGCCACTGGGCTCCTAAGTTTTTTTAAAAAATTATTTTTAATATATATATATATATAAAGATAGAGTTATTTAAGGGTCAGTAGTGTACTGAGCTCTCTAAAATTTTAAAAAAATAATTCTTGAGTTCTCCTATCTTAAATTCCTGGCTCCGACACTGACTACAAGCTTGGGATCCCAATGAGTTAACTTTAGCACAGGGCCACAGTCAGTTGCAACAACTTTGAAATATTATGGACATCTGTGACAAATCCTCCATCTCATTCCTAATCTTCAACTCCTCCAAGTAAAGTCTTTCAGCTTCTTGTGTCATTCTAAACCGCAAGGAATAAACTCCTTAAAAAATCGCAAACACAGCAAGAAACTTCTTTAATAAAGCTATAAATCGACGCCCTTTCCTAGGCCCAAGTCCCTTCTGTATCTACCCAATTGCTTGAGAGGCATTATTCTATCAGGTTGACTGGCCAAAATCTTCCTAATCTTTAAAACCAATTTTAGCTTCTTATCTCTCCGAATCACATTGTCAAACGAAAGTTGTTTTCTTCTTTTCACAGCAGATCTTACCAGCTCAAACGGGATATGGGTTTCTATCACAGTGTCCCACAAACCATCGTTCATATATCATCGACAGAAGTCAGATACATGTTTGGAAAATATTCCTCCCTGACACACCCGGATTCCAATTTACACTAAAAATAATTCAAAATTTTTCATCTTAGTAAATAATTAGACATTTAATCATTTAAAATTTAAATTCTTATACTAAATAAAAATTTGTATTTATCTAGACAAGGCACTTCATTCTTAATAATATCTCATTCTATTATAAATCTTCGTCCTAAACGATGAAATGATATTACATTCTATTTCATTCCATTAATAAAACTCTAACCAAATATATCCTTAGTAAATGGTGAGCATAGTATGGATACTTATTACTCAACTTGAGCAAATGCACTTACAATTGCAAAACAAGATATGTACTTCAGATTTATCAAGGAGTTGAATTATAAAACAATACATTAATGATTTTAAAAACAAGAGGAACATAAATATCCGACTTTGAAAAAGAATGTTAAAAGGTTGAATAAATCACTAATTGATCATACACAAAAGATTAAGTTGATTTATACAAAGAAAAGTTCAAAATTGAATCCATCAAATTTGAGTCCCTCTTTATATAAAAATTACTAAAACGTACTTCACGCATTTCGTGCTAAAGTTATACATTTGATTAAGATACAACTTTACATGTTCAATTCTTAACTAAACTTGTTTAGATAAGAACTTTTATCAACTGATACTTTTAAATGTCAAATAATATGTATAAAAGAATGTGCAAATCCAATCAACTCTTATAAAATCAAACAAATGTAAAGAATCTAAAAAGGATTTTCAACAAATGCACTTTGATATTAATTTTCTCAATGAAAATAATCAAATATCTAAACGGTAAATATTATATCGTCTTGTACGCGATTGAAAGATTAGTAGCCATATAAATTGATCGGAGTATACCGTACATAACTCCGAAAGGGAATAAATTCCATTTGTGGCTCTAAAACCTGTCACAGAGGAGATTACTTGTTGCGTTTGAATGAAAACGTGAGTCTTGGGTTTTTATTTCAAAATAAAGAACACCCACCAATATATTTACTCGTAGTAGTCATTCTTTTGTAAGATGTGAAAAATAAATTAAAGCAAAAATAAAAGAAATGAATCATGTTTGTTATTGTTCTACATCACAATTCTGAATTTCCATGCTACACTAACACTTACTTCCTTCTCTGCCGTCGTCGGGATACGAGGTATATCCGGCCGTACACCCACTGTCTGCCCAGCCTTGAAATTGTTTGCTGCACCATGGAACAATCACACTGCAAAAATTCAGAACCCTATTCCTTGCTTTGTTAGCTACTCATGACACAACTCCTAAGAAAATCTATGAAGATACACAGACTTCCAAAGCTTCTATGCACATGCACAGACAACATAGCCAAAGAACAAGACCCTACAGCTCTTAGAAGTGGTTCAACCTCTGACAATTATTTCAGAAAGTTATGATACTCATTATTAACGTATAATCACACAATATCTCTTGGTCAACCAAATCCCTATAATTAGTCTTTATTTTTGCCTAAGATCATTTACATTAATGATGTATTTTATCATGTTGATTTGTTGCTTTACTTGGAGACATTTACAATATATGAATAGGAGTGTGAACGTCTCTTTTTACATACAGAAATATAGATTTCTTCTTCAATTCTTCTCTTCGTTCTCTATTTCTACATGATATCAAAGCCTCCTTTGTAATAAAAGGAGTCAAAATTCTGAGTATTCTGCTCTTACATTCTGGGTTCAAAAATCTGCTCTAAAAATAATTTCCTATACATCAAATTGTTCCTCATCATCTGCAGATCACATCGGTGCAAATCTCGTGGCCGGAAAGCCTCTCATGTGCCCAACTGTGCCGTCAAAAGTGACCGTTTTGCAAAAACCTAGTTGCAGATTCGTGAGGTACAAAACGATTCAAACGTCGTTTCACTCAAAAGTAAAATGACATCATTCCACTTGAATACAGGAGCCACGTCATCGCCATGGCATCACCACGTCAGCACCACATCATCGGCACACCAGTGCCAAGTTGACATGTGACCCGACACCATTGGTACACGTATTGTCCTCTTAGTCATCCACATGTCCTTGTTCTGATCAGACCCGTTCAGTTCGACAATTGACTGACACTTTGACCGTCCGATTCAACGCTTTTTAATTTGGATTCTCCACAAACTAGACCGGTTCCTAAGGGTTTTTGACGCCCTGAATCCAATTATGAGATAAGAATAACCAAATTCAATCTCTATAAATAGGTTTCCTCCTATCTTATTGCATTCTTTTACTATGAATGCTTATAAACTTCCCCAATACATTCTCAACCCTATGAATATCACCTTTGATGGCTCCAACTATGATTTTTAGGTTGAGGAAATGTGTAGTTTTCTTAAGGGAAGGCTTCTTTGGCATATTGTTCCTGGAGAAATACCTAAATTCACTCAAAAGAAAGATGAAGATATTGACGTATTCATCGAACGGTTAGTGGCATGGGATGGCATGAACCATCAAATATTAACATTGTTTCAAAATACAAGTGCCAAAGCCATCAAACTTGACTTTTGACGGTTTGACACAACTCAAAAGATATGGAATTTTATGAAAAATCGTTACTCTGTATCAAATGATGTCCATTGATTTCAGCTTTACAGGAGACTTCATCGAACGCAACAACAATCTGGACAAACAATACACAGTTATGTGTCTGAATTACAAGAACTTTGAGATCAACTAGCACTTGGGGATCCTATCTGGCTAGTCCTGATGCTGTTGCGCTCTATGCAAATCTTTGAGATCATCAACATATTTAGCACTTGCTTATGACTCTCAAGGTTGAATTCGAACCCATTCGTAGCTCTCTTCTTTATAGAGGAACTCTACCAAATATTGACACCGTCATTAAGGATCTCGTCTCAAAGGAAAGTCGTCCCAATATGCTCCACCTTGAAAAATCTGTCTCATCTACTAATGTCCTTACAACTCATACCCCATCTCAAACCTCTCAAAATTCAGGTAAGAAGTATTATAAAGGATCTTGCAGCTACTGTAAAAAGCACGGACATCACATTTCTGAATGTAGAAAACGACTCAAACAGAACTCTGGACAAGGTAATTCTTTTAAATCTCCCAAGCCTGCTTCCACTGTTGCTATTGCTACTAAGGGGCCCATTGAAAGCACTTCTCCCAAATTCTCCTTAAAAGACCTCCATGTCCTTCAACAACTTCAACCAGATTCTGGTACAGTCTCCTCCTCTGCCCTACCTGTCACATCAGTTACTTCAAAATCTTGGTATCTTGATTCTGCTTGTTGTAATCATATGACATCTGATTCGTCTATCCTTGAATCTTTAACAACACCATTTATTCCACATATTATTCACATTGCCGATAATTCTACTATGCATGTACAACATATAGGCACTGTTCACACTCCTGCCTTACATTTACGTAAAACCTTTCTTATTCCCAAACTCTCATTAAACCTTATTTCTGTTGGACAATTATGTAAACTTTGTGTTAACTTATCTTTTTCGAGTCATGGTTGAATTGTATAGGATCCACAGACTGGCAAGATCCTTGGGAAAGGGAGTAAGGTTGGACGACTGTTTGAGGTTACTTTACTAAATCTTCCTTCAAAGCATGTAGTTGGTGGTCACTTCTCATATCAGACACTCTCGATTGGGTCATCCTTCTTCCTCTAGATTAGGGTCTTTAATCTCTAGTGGTAATCTATGTCATGTTAAGACTGAACAATTTGATTGTGTTCCTTGTCAACTTTCTAAACATCATGCTTTACCATTTTCTAACAATGATTCTATCTCTTTAGCACCTTTTGATCTAATTCATTCTAATATTTGGGGCCCTGCACCTCATTAAACTATGGGTGGCATGAAATATTATGTGATCTTTATTGACGACTTTTCCCGCCATACATGGATTTATCTGATGCGCCATAGATTTTAACTATTCTCCATTTATTCTCGCTTTGCTAATATGATTCACACTCAATTCTCTTGCAAAATTTAAGTTTTTCGAACTGATAACACAATGGAATTCTCAACTTTCTCAATCAACAAGGAACCATCATTCAAAGATCTTGTCAAAACAAATCTCAACAAAATGGTCGGGCTGAACGCAAACATAGGCATATTCTTAACACTACTCGAGCCTTCTTTTATCATCTTCCTGTCCTGAAAACTTTTGGGGAGAAGCAGCCTTTACTGTTGTATATACTATCAATCGTATTCCCTCTCCTACCATAGGTCATATCTCTCCTTATGAGTGCTTATTTAATCATGCTCTTGATTATCAATCTCTTAAAGTCTTTGGTTGTGCATGCTTTGTTCCTTACAACCTCATGAAGACACCAAACTTGAACCCAAAGCACATTTATGTTGTTTTCTAAGGTATGGGATAGAACATAAAAGATATAGATGATAGGATCTACTATCTCAAAAGACTTTGAATCTCTCGACATGTCACCTTTTGGGAACATAAAATGTTCACAATATCAATTTTTCGAGTCAATGAGCCCACACACAAATTTTTCTCTCACCCTACCATATCTTTGTTTCCTGATATTTCTTTTGCAGGTCCTTACCGCTCTCACAGCTCAACCCAACCGACGACTAATCCTATTGTATCTTCTCCAGCTGCAGATCCTCCATCACCAAATAACCATTCCTCAGAATCTATTAAGCCTCCACAGCCCCTTCGTCGATCCTCTCGAGTAAGTCAACCCTCTACTCGTCGTAAAGACTTTCATGTTTATTCTACTATTGTTTCTCTATATGAACCTCGCACATATCACGAAACCATCTCTAATCCCTTATGGCAGCAAGCAACGACAAAAGAATTATAGGCTCTCTCCAACACCAACAATTGGGAGTTAGTTGACTTACCTTCAAATAAGTCTGTTATTGGTTGTAAATGAGTCTACAAAATCAAGACTCGAGCTGATGGATCAATTAAAAATATGAGGCACGATTAGTTGCAAAGGGGTTTACTCAAGAATATGGAGTTGATTATAAGGAAACCTTTGCTCCAATAGCTCGTCTAACTTTAGTCCGTAACCTTATTGCCATAGCAGCAAGTAAGCATTGGGAGTTGTTCTAGATGGATGTCAAGAATGCCTTTTTTAATAGTGATCTTCAGGAAGAAGTATACATGAAACCTCCACCTAAGTATAGGCATCCACCTAATAAAGTTTGTCGTCTCCGTAAAGCCTTATATGGTCTTAAGCAAGCTTCTCGAGCATGGTTTGCTAAATTTAGCTCCACCATCAACCGTTTTGGCTTCACATCTAGTTCTTATGATCATGCCTTGTTTATCCGAAAAACAGATCAAGGGTGTACTCTTCTCCTTCTATATGTTGATGATATGATCATAACTAGTGATGACACTCAAGGGATCACCACTCTTAAATCTTGTCTTCATTAACAATTTGACATGAAAGATCTAGGTCCCTTGAGCTATTTTTTATAGGCCTTGAAGTATCTTTTGATGATTCAGGTTATTACTTATCTCAAGCCAAGTATGCTACTGATCTTATCTCTCGTGCTGGTCTCACTGATACTAAGATTGCTAGCACTCCACTTGATTCTAATGATCATATCTCTACCATTGATGGAACTCCACTGAGTGATGGTACACTTTATCGACAGCTTGTTGGGAGTCTTATATATCTGACTGTCACTCGCCCAAATATCGCTTATGTAGTTCACATTGTCAGTCAATTCATGTCTACACAGCATACAACTCACTTCACTGTTGTTCTTCATATACTTCGATATACTCGAGGTACTTTGTTTCATGGACTCCACTTTAGTCACTGATCTTCATTGGATTTACGTGCATACTCTGATGCTAATTGAGCTAGAGGACCCAACTGATCGTCGATCTACCACTGGTTATTGTTTCTTTCTTGGCACATCTCTCATTTCTTGGCATAGCAAGAAGCAAAAAATTGTTTCTCGCTCAAGCACTGAATCAAAATATCAAGCCCTCACTAACACTACCTCTGAACTTTTATGGTTACAATGGTTACTTCAAGAAATCGGTGTCACGTTCTCTTCAACAGTACCTCTCTTCTGTGATAATCATATTGCCACGCAGATTGCTCACAATGATGTCTTTCATGAACGAACTAAACACATCAAGATCGATTGTCATCTTGTGCATCATCATGTGCTTCATGGAACCATACAACTTGTCCCAATCTCATCTCAAGCACAAATTGCTTATCTATTTACCAAATCACATTTGCATCGACGCTTTCAAGATCTTCTCTCCAAACTCAAGTAATCATCGTCACTTCCATCATGAGTTTGAGGGGGTATATTAACGTATAATCACACAATATCTCTTAGTAAACCAAATCCCTATAATTAGCCTTTATTTTTGCCTAAGATCATGTACATTAATGATATATTTTATCATGTTGATTTGTTGCTTTACTTAGAAACATTTACAATGTATAAATAGGAGTATGTACGTCTCTCCTTACACACAGAAATATAGATTTCTTATTCAATTCTTCTCTTCATTCTCTATTTCTACACTCATATTCAATACTGGTAGATTAAAACATTCTTTAGAAAAGCATATTGAAAAATAATGCCTAAATTCCCTTCAAATAAACATATCCAGAATGAGTTGATGTCATAGAAATGTCAGTACAATTTAGCTCCCCGCAAAACAAACATTTAACTTAAGGTCACCAAATTATTCTTACCTCAACCTTTGTGCGAAATTCGAGTAAACTTTCACACACATGGCAATCAGCTCGATGTGGGGAACTGTTAGATTGATCTGATCTCACAAACGCGAACACCTGCAAGGATTGAAATATAGGGTTGAATCCTTGATATTAATTTGGAAGAGGGCCAAATGATGACCATCAGAAGATAATTGAGACTAAAGCATAGAGCAAAAAAAAGATATTTTGGTTTAACTACCTCCTCCCCGCAATTAGGACATGCCCCCTTGAGCGCCACCAAGTCATTTCTCCATAGACCTTGAAGCACCTTAACTGTAAAATTGAGTGTTTAGTACAAATTGGTTGTTGAATAAATAGTATTCTTATGAATATACGCATTCATTAGAACATTAAGAAATCATAAAGATTTGAAAGATAACACAACCAAAACTAAAGATTTTTGCTTGTATACAATTCCCAACAATTTGAATCTTAACCATCCCTAACCTATAGTTAATACATTATGTAGTTCCTCTCATCTCAAGATTCATAAAACGCAATCACATTACTATTCACCATCTTAATTCTCAAGCAGGTTCGAAAGTTGGTCAAATCTAAATCCATGCCACCAAAAAGCAGAGAACCTTAACAGAATTGAAGAGAAGAATTGGGTTCAAATGTGAGAAAAGATCCAATACCTGAGGAAGATACAATAGGGTAACCAATTAGAGATCCAACAGCCGTGAAAAGAATGGCATTCACGGTGGCGAGGAACTCTATAAGGGACGCTTGGTTGCCACGAGAAATTCCTGAACCGAGCGCATCTTGATATGCCAAACCAATAGTGTAAGCTAGAGGGAAGATGCAAAACGTACTTCCAATTGCAAGGAAGACGATCCATATGCTCGCTAATGCCAAAGCCTGTGATTTATCTTCCTGCCCTACATTCACGTCAATTAATCTTCAAATTTTAAAATCAAAACAGAAAATAAAACAAAAGGACAACAGAAAGCTACATTGATACAACCATCAACATATATTAAAATTGGGATTAAAAACAACAGTAAATTACCTCGGCATCTGCGTAAGCAGATTGTCGTCTGAGACTGCAACGCGGGTACTTGACCACAGATTTGGAACCATACCACCGAAGTTTTAGCTGCTTAAATATTCAATTCTTCACTTGTTACCACTACGAAACTGGAATCTGGTAAAACAAATTGTGGTTGAAGAAAGGAAGTTACCTCAACTCTGTCAAACATGTCATCTAGAATCAGAGGTTTACCACTGTAATACGCATCCCGAGCCTGCAACACCAGCACAACATCAATTCAATACTACACGTAAGTTCTATTTGCTTTGAGGAAACATCAATCTTGCACGCAAAGAACTAAAAGTTTCAAAGCTCATAATCGTTGACTATTTTGCCGGAAGCCAAACGGGCGATTAAGGACGCACCTGAGTGTAGAGGGCTTCGAGTGTTTCTTTACTAGCAGTTTCAATTGGACCCACGTATATGCAGGACGGACCTTCGATACGGTCGGTGCAGGTGGCGGAGACGCCGTTGCCGATGGCGGAGAGGCGGATGCAGAAGTGAGGCGCAGTGCGGGCTCTGGAAAGTTCGAGGGAAGAGGATCTGATCACGTGACGGGAGAGGGAGATGCACGTGCCGGCCATGCTAGAGAAGCTGGTACTATGAGGCGATGACGTAGAGGAGGGGGAGAGATCTGAAAGTCATGAGGCGATTTCTTAAACGCTTCGTTCAAAAATGGAGAAGAGAGCGTGTGCATGTGGAGCGAATCGTGGCCACCAGATCCATTTATATCGTCTGGATTTTCCTGTATCTTTCGTCTCGGACGAGATTGCCCCCTTTTGAGGTTCTTATTCGTTTTGGCGCGTAAATATCTGGCTAAGAAATAAGAATTAGGCACACTACAATCAGAACGACGACGTTGTCTCTAAAAAAAGCCGTTTGGTGTAAATGCGTTTGCCGGGAGTCGAACCCGGGTCTATTGCTTGGAAGGCAATTATCCTAACCGTTGGACTACAAACGCC
>JANZLX010000008.1:31910869-31931486 GCA_025531955.1 Erythroxylum orinocense | reverse complement strand
CAGAAGTTCTATACGTGGCTGCTTAGACTTGGATCCATGACCATAACGTCTATAAACTTGAAGTGGTTTGGTAACAGTTACATTCTTGGTCTGTATGCTTATAGCTTAAATGAGGCATAATTGGGCCTCGTAGAAAAAGGTCTATTGATTAGAGTGAATTTCATATGTAATCCTTGACCGTTAACACTAGTGGCTGAATGGTTAAAAAGATGCCAAAATGAAATGATTCAGAGAAGGAATTGTTTTCTCTGTGTTATTTTTCTGAGTGAATCCCATGTTGCAAAATTGCATGTTTTTAAGTTTCTCGCATCATTAGGTTCAGGTATTTATTATGATCAATTTTGTGTAAATTTTTCAGATTCACTGCTGGACTTGTCATGCTCCTTCGAGGGCATAATCTGAATGATAACTGTTCATGGTGTCATTATTTAAGCTGTGTCCCGACATCATTATGGGGTTGCAAGTCGCAGAATGTATCTTGTGAGGTAAATTGACAATTTCCAAGACTTCTGTGTAGTTTTTCACTTTCCTGTTGTATTATTGGAGAAATTTATCCTTCTATGTGGACAAGAGGAATAAAATGAACTTGGGACCAACCGATAATGGTCTCAGAAAACTTGGATTTGGGAAACACTTGTGCTATACTCCCGTTGGAGGTGGCTTTTTGTATGGAAAGTACTAAAGAACATGGCTGTTGGTATAGACGTATTGCCACTGACAGGTGTTTTTGTTTGCCTATTAATGTATTTCCAGTTCACTCAAATGGGAGCCAAACTGAATCTGACATGTTTGGACAGTCGAAAAAGTAACATATATTTCGATCAAGATACCAGTGCAGCCCATTTGCAGCACTTATGTTCCCAGCTCTGTAGTTGACTCGCCCGTACATGCAAAGAGATTGTAGGAGCCGAGCGATCTCTATTGTTCAACCAATTGATGTACATGACATGATTCAATTGTGCCTCTCTTTAATAAACATTCTTCTCTAGTCGATATGTAATTCATTCCATTTTATTTTATTTTCTCAATTTCAAAGTGATATATTTGGATAGTATGGTTATGTATCCACCGACTAATGAAGCATAGGATACATGGTAAAGATGATGTGTTCTGAATCAATTGGACTGTCCACTACACCTTGAATATGATATGGCTGTCGTGTGGCCCAACCATCCTGAAGAATCATTTTATCATTCATACTCATCTGCCATTAGATTCCTGCAAGTCTTTCTCTACATTAGATTGAACAAATTGTAGCTATAGAATCTCTATTTGACTTGGTATTTCACATGTCTAGTGGAAAGCAGAAACAGCTTGTATTGAAACCGCAATAACCTTTACGCCTGCTCATTCCTGGTGGGCGCAACGTTCTGCTTCAATTTGATACAGGATTCTCAGACCAAAGAATTTCTACAGTTCCTGCGTAGGATTGTCAAAGTTCGTGTCTAATCTCTTGGTCTTTGCCAAGTACCTTCTTTTTCTGTCAATCTTAGAACCCTGTTGTAGGCTTGGGCTGCTTGGTTAATAGAATTCAGTAGCCATTTTTCAAGTAAAATAACGATAGGGAGCCCTAGACCCTTTCGGCGGACAGCATACAGAAACCAAGAGAAAGCAAATTGTTAGGCTCTGCTTATATTTACAGTTCGTCATCGAATCTATCAGTATCAGGTACGGATTGCAGTGAGTTTTTAACCTGATTAATATCCGCACTATTCAACTTAATAGATTTGGATATGGATAATAAATCGTAAAAACTGATGGATATAGATATGGATATGAGTTGAGTCATAAAAAATGGATATGGATATGGGTTGAGTAAAATCCGAACCATGGATACCCATGTCCTACCTGTTTTTTATTAACTCTATTTTTCTTTTTTTTTCTTGAATATTTATGGTTAAATATAATAAAATATTAAAGTTTTATGAGAAGAAACAAATTTAAAATCTCTACTTTACTCCTCAGTACTCACATTTTTCATCATATTTTATTTTCTTATAGGATGATAATAATGCAAATAATATGGAGATGGAGTTTTGAATGTCATGGAGTTCACGCAAAGATAATTTGAAGCTTTAGTTATTTCAATCTTTGTTCCAGTTCTAAATTGTGAAAAATGTATGTTGTCTTTGTACTAAATATTATGATTTTTATTATTCCAATTTTATGATTTTTTAATACATACAAATCAAAATCTTGACTTATTATTATTAAAGTAATTTTAATTTGGAGCGTTTGCAAAAATCTACTCTTTATATTTTCTATTTAGAAGTTATATTTTCATGTGTTATACAACTCGATGGATATTCAAAAACCAAAACAATCCAATAGATTTAGATATGGGTAGTAAATCGTAAAAACCGATGGATATAGATATAAATATGAGTTGAGTAATAAAAAATAGATATAGATATGGGTAAAGTAAAACTCAAACTGAACCCTACCCATTGTCATCTCTAGTATCAGGCCATTCTTCAGATAGTTTTACAAATTCGTGTTGTGTTGAGCCTAGTGGCCAGATCAACCTATTGGTTCTGGGATGTTTTTGTTGGGCCTCTTTTGACGTAGACTTCTAGCAAAATGCTTTAGAGCCCTACGAATAGGCTCATTTAAATGTAATTTAAAGTAGTGTTCAATTTGTCGTAGGTACTTCATCCGTACTTGAAGCATGGGAATAACAGTACACACTTGTGGAGGAAAATGGCATCTCGATGTTAGTTATAGAAGAAAATGCCTTCAAGTGGAAGCAAAGGCAAAGTCAAATTCTTGATAGTGTGGATGCAATAATTTGGGAAAGAGCCACGTTAGTTAGGTGAGGTTGGGTGGAATAAATTGGGTAGCATTTCATGGAGATCTCCAAAATGAATAGAGTATAATCATGAAGGGTACAAATGATGGTAGGTTGGACCGTCATCTATTGTCTCTTTGCATGCATGTGGTTGGTGACTCCCTATTAATTATTTTCATTTCTGTCTTAGCACTTGCATTTCTATATCCCTGGAAACATCATTTTTTGGTTCTGGTCTTGGAGGATCTTTGCCCTTCGGGTAGTTAATTTGGTGGTTGTGGTAGTTGGGATTTACTCTGACTTGGGAATATTATAAAGAATATCAAACTGCAGCTGTAAAGATTGAAAAAGGAAAACATGAGTACTTCATTGTAATGGTGATGGACATGATTCCCTTTTTTTTTTCTTGCTTGCGAAATTACAGATTGTTATAGTTTGCTCTAGACAATGGAGTGCATATGATTTTAGGGCATTGGTCCCTATTTTGAACCAGCAAAGGGAATTCATGATATCAGCACAAAAATCAAACCGAGCCATCATCGCTTATGGTTTTGTTATCATTTTGCCTGATTCTGTGTCTCTTTTGTTTGCTGATTCTACTTACCAAGTTAATAACTTTTTAGTTGATTCTACTTTGGATTTTAAACTCTGTGCCAATGCCAGATTAAGAAAGGTTAAAGAAAATGGATTTCTCTTCTGGTTCAAAACAACTTTAAAAGAGTGCAGCCTGCAGATTTAAGAAGAACTTGACATGAGAATGCAAAGAGCAGAACCTGAAGCAGTCATGGTAGACCTGTGAGCCATCACTTGTCTATTTCACTGACACACTTGTCTTCCTTTTAGTCAAACTGGCTTTTAAAAGAGTCCCATGTCCTTTTCCATTAATTCCAAAGCGAACGACTAACCCAGAAAATCAGTTACTCCAGGTTGGCTTTGTAGCCCAACACCTAAACACCTCCATAATTTCCGTCCCTTTACTTCATCATTCCATCTCCATACCCGATTTCTGGATTCTCGCCTTTCTTTCTACTTTAGAGTGATCACATAAATGACTATATAATTTTTTCGCATGTCTCATGCCATGATTATTAGCTACATAATATCATTATTCTTCCAAAATAAGCATTTCAAAAGAGGGACAAATCCTTACGTTATGGGGCATAGGACACGGAACATGGCTCTTCAAATTTCGACAAATCAGGTGATGTATCGAACATTGAATTTTTTAATGTTGCAAGCAATGGAAGGTCACATGGGGAGAGTGAAGGGTCCTTGGGAATAGATAAGGATGGTGGTGGGGTTTTGAGAAGCAACCTTTAGTTGTCCTCTTCCCCAATTCCCTTCTGCCCACACGCAAATCCTTTCTGCATCAGTATTTCTCACGCTGTGACATAGCATGTGATATCATACCTCCTCTTTCTAAGAGGATTTTGAGGGCTGTCTTGTAACCAATCCAAGGTTATATGCTTACCCATGTGATATCTTATATTCATATATCAACCCTCTACGCAAAGATAAAACATGATACTTAATGTTGTCGTGCTAGACAAAAGGAACCTTCACGAGGATATCAAGTGCCAAATAAGACACAGGATAAACCAAAGATAACTGATCGAGGAAGTCAGAGATCCAAGGCAACTTAAGATTGATTCAGTTGCTTTGAACGACAATGATACAAACATTTTCGTTTAGATCACGTTCTTACGTTTATACGCAAGTCACATAATCTACAAAATTATGGTCATGTTCAACATATGCGTAGGGTAAGAGACGATTGGTGTCCTGATCTGGGGACTTTTTCCAGGTACGTAGAGAACTTCTAAAGCACACATTTTATGTGTTTTGAAAACTGGACTGGACTGGCCGGTTCGACTGATGACCGATTGGCTATTCGGTGCTGTTTATTCCTTAAAATGGGTTCTTAATTGAACCAGTGAGAACCGGTCAAAACCGGTCAATTGATCGGTCGGATCGATCCGGTCCGATTACTGGTTCAATAAAATTTTTTATTTTTTTAATTTTTTTTTGTATTTTTTCATATTATTAATATTATATATAATTAAATATAATTATTACATAATTATGACGTCACACCGGTTCGACCGGTGCAAACCGGTGATCAGTAAAACCTCAGGTTCGATGTTCGGTCTAAGTTTTAAAACAATAAGTTAAACTTAAAGGACCTTATCTCATCGACATGTTCATATATTTTCTTAACTTATGAAAATCATAAGAGTTGGTTTTAGTTTTTCATTATCCTTTTTATATCATATATACCATTTAATTTAATATATATTAGTTAGTAATAAGAATTATAATTAATATAATTAAACTATTTAATTTATTTTAATAATTAACCTAAATATTTAAATTTTGTTTAAAAACATATTTTCAAAATTGATAATTATTTATAAATATAAAATATATTTAAAGTACATAAAATTTAAAATTTTCAAATGGTTATTTATGGATTTTTTTAAAATGTTCAAATATTCAATTATAAATAATAACACTAAATATTTTATAAATAAATATTTTAATTAATTATTTAAATATTTGTTTTGATAAAATATATTAAATTTGATTAATAAATATTAAACAAGAGATTAAAATTTTCTTTATTTTATCTCTACATTTTTGTTATTATCAGTAATATAAGTATAACTATATTGAAATTAATAACTAAAAGTTTTTTATTTGAAAAATGAATCAAAATCACAAACTACCCATAATATGAACTAAATATAAATTTAATATTAACATCTAATAGGATCATAAAAACAAGATGATGAATCAAATATATTTTTATTTTTTATTTTGTATTACAAATTTCAATCAAATAAATTATTATTATTATTATTATTTATTACGAACCTCGTTGAAATAAATTTATTTTTAACACAAGAAAATTCAGAAAATTAAAAACTATAACAAAAAAAGCATAAATAAAATCAAATGGGTCTATAAGAACAATTTCCGATAAACTGAATTAAGTAATACATCGAGATTTTCTATAAGATATGGAAATCATATCAAAATAATCCTAAAACTACTATCCTTTTTCCAATATTGACGACCGTGAGAAAAATGAGATGGAAAGTGCGAAAGCTAACTAAATTATGGCGTTTTTGTCAAAGTTTGAACTCTTCTACTGATTGATAGAGCCGATTGGTAAGATGGCAATGCCTGAATTAGAAGCTGATGGCAATAGCCAAAGTGAAGAAACCAGCACTTTGTTAAAGCTACAAAACAATAGGTATAGACACTGAAATAGACTCTATCTATTCAAGGCAAGAACAATGCCTTCGGTTAGGGTTGAAGAGGACAAAATTCATTACCGTTGGGTTTCAATCACAACTTCCAAAATGGCAATATAAAAATGTTAATTACTCTCAAAAAATATTAATTGTAAAAGCAAACAACATAAATATGAGAAGAAAAAAATCAAACACTAAACATAAATGAAAAACCTTCCAATGTAGGGAAAAAAATCACGAGCCAAGTCAACAAACAAATCTACTAATTCAAATTAGATCTTGCAAGAGTTTAAAGATTCTGAGCTATTGGTCTTTGCTCGAAACTATACCACAAAACTACTCCAAATAATTCCACCAAATTTTAGTATTAAGTATAAGTTGATACCCAAAATCAATAGTACTCTCAATTTAATTTTGAAAACAAACGCTCAAAAAATAACTTATTATTAAAACTACTCGTTATAAAATGAGAAAGACTTTTCAAATCACTCTCACTCTCTTTGTTTTCCTTTTTCAGTGTTCTTTTTACTCATATCGATGAACCCATGCCTTGCAAGTGATTGTCTCTCAACTAGATTTTAAGGAATCGTGCATATACACGATCTCAGTCAGTCACATAGTCCACTTACACGATCGTTATACCTAGGATAGGGCTGTGTCTATTTCAATACAATCGTATATGTTTTCAACTGTAGCACCTCACTCCCGCAAGGCCCGAACTCGACATCAATGGTGATATCAGAGTCTGCGTCCCACGAGGGTAGCGTGCTAAAGCACTCAGTCAGTCAGAAATTGGTATACTTTTTTTTTAAAACACAATATGCGGAAGACCAGCATCAATAGGGCATAAGTCCTTTTGATTCATATAGTAGAATTTACAAAAATTCCCATATGACCAATTAGGCCCTTTAACAATTACAACCACTTTAGTCATTTCAAAATATGAATTTATACAACAGTTGCGAAATATTACACTGATTGATTTTACACAATCTAATAAGTCATCATCTATCTTATACATGTTCACAATCTCTTACATGATCTTCATACATGGCTTTACACACAATCGTGTGTGATAGGAACACGACCGTGTAAGTCATCATTTATCTCGTAGACGTTCACAATCTCTTATACCACTTTTACACACAGTTGTGTAAATCAAAGACATGAACGTGTTGTACTTTACACGGTCATGTCTCTTAAGAGTGGCTTCAAAACAAGATTTATCCGTCTTGACTTCACTCGCTCTTTATTTAAACAATTTGTGAGAATATTCAAAATCGCAAAAACTCATACTTTCAAATAAGGTTGGACATAACAATTACATAAGTAGATGTGAAGAAATAACCAGTTACAAAAGAACTATGCAATGTTAAGTATGCTAATGATGTTTGGGGTTTTAAATCAAATTTTAATCTTAAAAGTGGAATTTTTTTTTTATTTACATTCTCTATTAATAAATCATTATGACGGTGGATGGAATATTGGTAAGTCAAGAAATTGCGTTCAAGAAATTGGGAAAGTTCAAATCAAGTAAAAATGATTGTAGATCACATGCTTCGCTAAAGCAAATCGCGCGCCAACGTCCCACAGGTAATCATGGGGTTCGTGCGGTCGAGCCGTACCATTGCGTGGACTTACTCTATTGGTCCTTTTCCTTCTATTTTGTGTGCGGTGGAGGTCAGATGGTCCAGGGTCCCACTCCCGTCCCTAGTAAATTGAAAGACACTTTAACTCAACGCGTTGCCCTATGTGTTTCACCTGATTGGTGAATTTGAGTCACAATTCGGCATGATGTAATACATGTCCACTACATTTTACTTTCTATCTAATACAAATGACTTAAAAGGCTTAAACTGGTTTGAATCGGACATACCGAAAGCTACCTGGTTAATTAAAATAAAGATATTTCATTACGTATCTCAACTTAATCGGACTAATTCTAAGTTTTTAAAATCTCACTCTAAGAGTCAGAAAAGATAAATATGAAATTCTAAAATCTTTCAGGTTTTTACGTAACCTGTAAGTTTCTGAGCAGGAACGGATCTAGAAATTTTTTTGAGTAGGGGCAAAATTTCACTAGAAGCTAAAAAAAAAATTAGTGAGGGCAAAATTTTAGTGGGAATAAAATTTTGATTTTTTCATGGACTAATATTTAATTTAATAAATTTTTTTATGTAAAAGTTTTGGAGTTAGTGGAGGTAAGTGCCCCCACTTGTCCCCAATGTAGCTCCATCCCTGCTTTTGAGAAAAAAAAAATAGTCACATACTTTGGTTCTGTTTGATTTTGAGGATGTTGGACGTTGTCGCTTGGATCTATAATTCTGCTTAACCTTAGCTAAAGAACACCTGCAAAACAACAAAAGGCACGTCAAGGGTTGATTGCCAGCAAGCTCCTCCGACACTCAAGTCAATCTTTTGGTGAAAGTTTTAGGTGGCTAAGAACAGAGAAAATCAGGACCTGAAATACCTGCTAAGTACACTCCAATTTAGATTTAGGCTTAGTACAACCGACTGAATCATACTTAATTAATCAACTATTGATTGATCACTGGTTCAATCCAATATTAATTGCTAGATATCACAAGTCTATCTCCATCCACATGTATGTTCTGCAATTTTTTTTTACTTTCCTTATCAGGTGGGATGGGAGGAAATAATGGATGGGTGGACTGACAGTTGTTCTTATGTTTAGCTGTGATCCCATTCCCATTTAATTTGCCGAGGAGGAATCTTCTTGATAGCTCTATCCTTGCCTAGTCTGTCTGTCTCCTCTCTCGTTCGTATCTACCCGTCTTTCCAAAATAATGCCTTCCCTCGATCAACCGTAACATGCGTCTTACACGAAGATTAGTTAGCAATATAATTTATAACCAGTCTCACATCAAACGTCTTATCCACTGTGTTCTAACTAAACAAATCTCTTCCCAATATCACGTCAAACGAGTTACACAATTTGTTACGGAATCTTGTGGGAGTTGCTACACAATGGATAAGGGAAGTTTAAGATTTCTTCCATTTGATTGTATTTTAGTCAGAATATATATTTTGGTAGACTTGTAACAGAAAATATACCTAATTTTGAGTATCTTTCCGCCCAACTGGAACTTACGAAGACATGGTAAGAATGGGAAAAAACCTAATAATTAGGACTTAATTCATGCGCACCTAAGCCTATCAAAAAGTTGGTGAAGTGACCCAACTTGTGCTCAGAACATGCCCGTATAATTAGGGTCTAAATAGAGAAAACAAAAAAGTAGGAAAAGAATGTCAAAAAGACCAGGCGTGGAGAGCAGTGATTATCTGCGTGCGCGTGTGGCTCGAGAATTGTGGTTCTGTGCGCCCCACTTACAGTTAAAGCCCACCGGACTCTATGGACCGGTGATTGCGGAGATATCAAGTGGGACCCATATGCCCTCCTTGGATGCTCCAATGGGACCCACTACCAGATCGGGCTTTAGCTTGATTGCGCCTAAATCTAATTCCCCCATAGAATCATTTTCCTTAGCAGAGCCCGGCCCCTAATTTTGCAATATCTACAGGAATAGGAATTAAAATCTATTCAGAAAATGAATAGTTGCATCGGGCCAATCAAATGGGAAGATAGGCTGGCACTTCCAATATGGAATCGGATAGGCCCCACATTTGTCTGTTTCAAGCTAACATAACTGCCACACGCGCGAATTATGCACTCCAATTAAGAGTCTGGGCGTTGAAGCAAATCTACCGGATAAGCACACCTTCCTTTTTGGTCGTAATTTTTTCGAATTTAATGACGCTAAATTTCAAAATTACTAGTAATGCCCTTCCGCGTCCTTCACTTGCCTCCTCTTTAAGTATTCAGGTCACCCCCTCCTACCATGCCACCCTCGCATCCCCACTTTAACTCTCTTTTTTCAACTCTGTCTCTCTTTCTCTTCATAGGGAGTAGACTTCGAGTTGGGCTCGGTGAAAGAGCGATATGGCTGTGCCTACCATGTCTCACATTGCTTCTCTTGTAATGCTGCTGTCACTAACTTTGGTGGCTGAAGCAAGAATCCCAGGAAATTACGGTGGAGGT
This sequence comes from Erythroxylum orinocense, assembly GCA_025531955.1. Classification (NCBI taxonomy): domain Eukaryota; kingdom Viridiplantae; phylum Streptophyta; class Magnoliopsida; order Malpighiales; family Erythroxylaceae; genus Erythroxylum; species Erythroxylum orinocense. The sequence goes on along the minus strand of JANZLX010000008.1, from coordinate 31,921,381 downwards.
TCCTGGCAAAACGCTCACGCCACCTTCTATGGTGGATCTGATGCCTCTGGCACTATGGGTATGTTAATTGTGACTACATAAAGGTCCACTTTTCTTTTTTCCTTGTATAGTTCATTATTACTTATTTTATTTGCCTTTCAGGTGGAGCTTGTGGATATGGCAACTTGTACAGCCAAGGGTATGGCGTGAATACTGCAGCACTAAGCACAGCACTATTCAACAATGGGCTGAGCTGCGGTGCTTGCTTTGAAATCAAGTGCGCCAGTGACCCACAATGGTGTCACTCTGGAAGCCCATCCATATTCATTACTGCTACCAACTTTTGCCCCCCAAACTATGCTCTTCCTAGTGACAATGGAGGCTGGTGTAACCCTCCTCGACCTCACTTCGATCTCGCCATGCCCATGTTTTTGAAGATTGCCGAGTACCGTGCCGGAATCGTCCCCGTTTCCTATCGCCGGTAATCTCTTTCTTCCCTTAAAGTAGTTTTTAAACACGAAGTGGAGACCGAACTTAGAAACTAGTTCGTTATAAAGGTTTATATGTTATGTCTATAATGCCCTTGAAACACGAAGCTTGTCTTAGGCCACATATAACTTTTTTCGTTGGTTACTTTTTCAACTTTTTGACGACAATGTCCTCATGGCTTCCATTTATTCACGCAGAGTGCCATGCCGCAAGAGGGGAGGCATCAGGTTCACAATCAACGGATTCCGTTACTTCAATTTGGTTCTGATCTCCAACGTTGCTGGCGCAGGGGATATCGTGAAGGTTAGTGTGAAAGGGTCAAGGAGTGGGTGGATGACCATGAGCCGTAACTGGGGTCAGAACTGGCAGTCAAATGCAGTTTTGGTTGGACAGTCACTCTCCTTCAGGGTGGTAGGCAGTGACCGACGCTCCTCCACTTCTTGGAACATTGTCCCAGCCAATTGGCAGTTTGGTCAAACATTTACTGGGAAGAATTTCAGAGTCTGACTCGTTCCAAGTTTCCGGCCATAATCTATTTTCTTTCTATTTAACCTTAGTATCGGCGCAAGTTTTATTGTTGTGCTTGCTTTTCCCTTGACATGGTGTCGGGGAATTCATTCTTGTAGTAGGGATAAAGAGAGTGGAAATGGAGAGGCTTTTTTCCTTTTCCTTTTTGGTTCTGTGAATGTGATTGGTGTGTTCAAGTTTACGTAAGTTAAGTAGTCGGTTGCGGGGAAAAAGCATAGGGAGGGGAAGAGGAGACTGAGGCGGCTGCTTAAAAGAATGTTAGCCCGCAGTCTTCCTATATATGTGTAGTTCAACTTCTTTTTATATATACAACGGAGAAGTGTGCCGTGTTGTTGAACATACTTTAATGGTAGCATCAGCATGTTTTACTTATTAAAAGTAGAATAAATGCTTAGAAGCTGCTCTACTTGTCGTGGTTTGCTGGGAAACTCTTCCAGCAATCCTGAACGCGGATACACCACTTCCACTGCAAAAACGCATGGATTAGTGTGCACTGTCTTCCACTACTGAACAGGAAACTTCTTAAAAATGCTTTAAAGATATTGACTTTGACTCGAAAGCGACATCAGCTATCACTTTTAGGAGCTCCAGCTCCCCTCCAAGGCTCAGTGTGAAGGTAGTGTCCTAGACATTAAAGTTTAACCGATTTACTGAAGCATTTTAGGATGTTGCACTGACCCAATGAGAAAGACAAGCGAGGAAGAATCTTCAATAGTCACAAATTAACCACGATACTTGGAAACTAACTCATCCATGGTCCATCAAACAGTATAACATTGACTCTTTTGTAGGATTCATTTATTATCATAACTTGAACAATATCCCCACCATAGCTGTTCTCTAATATAATTGTTGCCAGTTCCTACGCAAAATCAAGGTGCACTTTCCATGATTTCATTACTCAACCTTAAAACAGCAAAATTCATTTTAAATCATCCAACCATATTTCATGATCAGATGATAATGTGGATTTGACTTAATTAATTATGGAAGTGAAAGTGAACTCAATTTAAAAAGTTTGGGTTTCATAATTAGATAGTTTTACTGTCTATATCAACTTTAACAATTTAAGTTGTGTTAAAAATAGATAAAAAAATGCAATAATATAAATCTTCCTGACTCAACCCATCAAAAAGTCAACGTATATGATCCACAAAATTTTCCGTTTTTCAAGGTTTGAGGAGAGTTATCGTTATAAGTAACTTTTCTTTTGTAATTTCTACAATGAGAATGATTTTGTAATTTAAAATTATAATTTTCTAGTCTACATGATTAGATATTTTATTTCGATTATGATATTTTTATTATAAATCTCACGAGCATATAATGAGATTTAATGAAATAGAGTAATTAAAACAGAAGGATCATAAATATATAGATGAAATTTACAGCTTGTTTGGAAGATATGAGATTGAATTCAATTCATCTGTTTGGAACTAAAAAAATGCATAAATTGAAATCGTGCGTGGGTTTAAATCCAACTTTCTTAACAAATTGAATTCACGTTCCAAATCACGTGAATTCAACACATTAAGCTTGGCTCTTCTGTATCCTACTCTCAAACTCACATCTCCAACCTTACACCAGACGAACGTCTCCCAACAATAGCCTCCAACCCAGTCTCCCAACAGCAGCCACGCATCACCAACGCTACTTTCTCCCACGCCCACGCAACAACACCGAGTCAGTCTCCCACCAGCGGCCACGCATCACCAACATGAGTGGAGAATGAAGATGCAGAGGAAGTGACTAGGAAGCTTGGCAGTGAAATGAAAATATGAAAAAGAACAAACCTTTATATTTCTGGTTAATATAACTGGAAAAAGAACAAACCTTTATGTTTGTGTTTAATATAATTGGATTGTTGTGTTATTAATTATTAATCGAATTTTCAAAATCCTAATTCAAAATTATATATTTAATAAATTAAAATTAATTATCAATAAAATTTTTTAATAATTTAATTTTTATAATTAAATTATATGTAATTAAATAATAATAATTATTAATAAATATAATTAAATTTAAAATATATAAATATTCAAATAAAATTTGAATGAATAATTAAACTATCTTTCAAATAAATATTAATTTATAAATTCAATTTTAATTTTAAATTATTTAATTTATTAATAATTTAATCCAAACGATGTAATTAAATTCAATTCTAATATTACTAGATTTGTTCCAAATTCAATTCTAATATTACTGGAATTGTTCCGAACAGTATAAATTGAATTCAATTTCAATTTTATTAATGTAATTGAAATCCGATTCGTTCATAAACTTAATTTACTGTGCTCCAAAGTGAATTTTAATAGGCTGCTTAAACACTGAACACATCAATTCTGACATTTAATTCTGAGTGATGTCTTTTTAAAAAAATGAAAAAGACGGGACAAACAGAAGAGTCAAGTTGGTTTGCGACTGCGAGAGCAATGGCAAATCGGAAACGAGAAAAACAAACTGTATCCAACCCAACTGGGAACATAGGACAGAAAAGAATATGATATTTAATTCCTTTGGAGAAACAAACCTTACTCGTAGCTCCAAATGGGGCGTCACATCACTTTCAAACGCATTAACCAAACTTGCACATGGGGTGTGGGGCTGACTATCTTCATGCTCTCCCTGCATGTGGTACGTACAGCGGAACCTTGCTTCTCTTGTTCTCGTCTTATGCTGATATTAAAGGTCTTTGGATTCCTACTACCCAAAGGAAAGCACACCTTTGGGTACCCATTTTCCACAAATTTTCCTCCCTTTTAACTAGATTCCGTTGTGGGGCTAACAACCTCGGTGAAAACTCCATTCAGGACGGCCAGAGGTTTAATGATTCCTCGTGATGGCTGCTCTTGCTCATCCTATGTTCATACACCATGGGATAACATGTACGTGTCGTTAGTAGGAAGAAGATGTGGCCTGGACTATGGACTGCTTTCTGTCAAATATGATTCTTTGTTCCCAATGGAAAACACCTCTGATTAGCGGGTGGCGGTGGTTAAAAAATATTTAAAAAATTATAAAGTAATTGGTTAATAATAATTTATAAAGTAAAGACAAACATATCAAATTCATGTATAACAACAAGTCTTTTCTTTTCACATCTTCACTTTTACGCAAGACATTCGTTGTTTTGTTCAACCTTGAAATTGGGAAACATCATCTTCTTTCTGTAATATAATTTTGTAAATTTTTTTTTTGCAAAATTTAACATTATCACATGTTATTGTTGGGTACTAACATACAAAATACACACTTTGCCAAAAAGTGACATAATTTTATTATTGAAAGAAATCTTTAAACAAGTGTCAGGAATCCTACATCGGACAATTACAAAGGCATTCAAGAGTTTATAATAGTATGCAAACCTCTCTCTCTTGAGTTAGCTTTTGGGGGTGAGTTAGGCACATTCTATCATAGTATAAGAGTCAATTTGTCTTGATGGTTTGGAGCGGTGCCCGGTTGCGTCCCTTTGCCCAATATATCTATCAGCTGTCCAGTCCTGCTTTGGACTGAGGGGGAGTGTCAGGAATCTCACATTGATAATTACAAAGGCATTCAAGAGTTTATAATAGTATGCAAACCTCCCCCTCTTGAGCTAGCTTTTAGGGGTGAGTTAGGTACTTTTTATTAACAGGTGAAAGCATCCATAAAATTAATTAACTCACTAACACAACCAAGGCTATTGATCACCAAAAATTACCAACCAGGAGCACTAATTCATAACTCCTAAACTTGAGCTATACTTCAGCAGTATTTAACCGAAAACAGAAAAAATAGGAACTCATTTATAACCATGTTTTTTTTGACTCTAACTTAGAACCACTCTTCAACGCTCTCCTTTAATTCAAAGCTGCATACTCCAAGCAATGATATGAAATAAACAAACTTCTCTTTCAAAAGTGACTTTGTGAGAATATTAGTCATTTGCTCTTCAATGCTACTGTACCTCATTGCAATTTCATCTTTTGCCACTAAATCACGGATGAAGTAAAAATGGACGTCAATATGTTTCGTTCTTCTATGAAAAGCTAGATTTCTCGCCATTGAAATTGTTGCGCAATTTTTTTTAAAAATTTTAGTTGCACCTTTTTTATTTTGATGAAGATATGAGAGTATCCTCCTTAGCCAAACAATTTGACAAGTTCTACTCATGAAGTGGATATCGTTGTTGTAGCTTACTTCTTTGAACTCTATCTAATTGTTGATGATCCGAGAGTGAAAACACTTGCTGAAGTGCTTTTTGATCATCTAATGAACTTGCCCAATCGCTATCAATGAACAGGGCTATACCTAACGTTTTATAGGCTCGATATAAGAAAAAGGGCTATAATAAATATGCAATATACAAATATGTAAACTTTAAAAGCATATTTTATTATTAAAATTTAATATCCATAGATAAGTGACTCAAGTCATAAATCTACACATTTAATAAACTACTAAATGATCATAACAATAGCTAACAATATCTTTCAAATTTTAGTAACAATAAAATTACTAATAATAGTAGCAACAATAACAAAATAGCAGTAGTAGCAACCAAATAACAATATTAGATTGCAAAACATCAGGAGGATTGCGCACAGATATTCATGAAAAATAATTTCTTTGCATATTTCTAGATGTAAAATCATTAATAATAGTATCAAGATCAATATTGTCCAATATATCATTCTTGATACGTAAAATAGCTACATCATTCAAGCTTTCTTATTGATGACCTCAAATAGGTTTTTAATAATTTCAATTTTGAAAAACTTCTCTCAACTAATGTACACTCAATAGAATTTTATAAGTAATTAAAACATTTGAATAACATTTTGCAACTTTAAATTTAAGAATTTCAATAGATGAAATTAGTTTATTTGGCAATTATCATAAGCAATAATATAATTCATACTTCATAAAATTAAATTCAACATTACAAATAAAGTAAGTGCAATTCCATATTTTAAAAATTTTTCTCAAATTACTTTTAAAATAAATAGTGATGGAATTATTATTTTCATAAATTTTCTTACACATCATAGCCCACCACTAATTTCTTTACCACATGATACTCTAGGCATAAAATCACGGAGCTAGCTCTACATCGCTTACCTATGACTGGTTAACCACTATTTACAGAGCTGGTTCTATGTCGCTTACTTGTAATAATTTTGACTAGCACTATATATACTCTATACGTGCAGAGGGCAACACAAACACTTTACCAATTGACCCATTCTCTCTTTCTTTTTCTACTAATAACTCTAGACGCCCCTCAGACATTGTCATGCATGATTGGAATACTTTAATTGGTATAATAACATGTATAAAAGCTAACGGTATACTATGGGCTAAAAATCATTTTCTTAGTACATTAACTTTTCGCTTAGAATTTAAACCATTTAGTAAATAAAAAGCAACTCATACATTTACAACTTGTATTATTTTTGAAATCAATTATGGGAGGATTTTATAATAATAACAATAATAATAAAATTCATAATCATACAATTTAATGCATAATTTAAAATCACATGTCATCAATTCTTTTACAATTAATTTATTCATATAAAATAATTAAAATATACTCACAATTTTGCAAATGTATCGCCAAGCACACTTATGCATTTGTGCCTCTTCCTTACCTACACAAATCGCATTTTGCTTAGGCATTTATTTCCAAATTTGGAAATAAGGCATTAAAACTATATTTTTGGTTTAACAGAATTCGAGATTAGTGTTTAATAACGTAAAACGTACGCTAATTGTATTTCCGCTTTATCTTCTATAAGCTAATATATTGTTCTCCGTTTCAAAATCTAACTTTGAAAATTACTTAAATATCATCTTTTACCCATTCTAACTTAACAATATCTTCAAAACACTATCTCACCCAATTAATTCACCATATGACTAAATATGTAATGCTATCAATGCTAACTTTTTCCATTTGAATTTTCATAATAACAACCTTAAACTTTTTGCTTATTTACACCATAAAAATAATTAGACTTCAACAATTGACACCAGCAACTACATTTCCTTTTAAGGTCAAATTGCCCTCACCACACACATCTATATATTATCATTTCATTTTCTTTCCAATTTTTCAACACAATTCACCTAAGATCCATGTCAAGCATCATCCAAACACATCAAATTAAAAATTACAATTTTTCTCCAACATTTTTCTAGCTTGGCCGGCCAAATTGATACACATCAATTATCCTTCTAATTTCTTAACATATCATATCACAAATACATGTTTTAAAACCTATAACATTATTCCACTCACACAATATCATCTCCATCCATTTAACCAAAAAAATCCTCAAACTTACATAAACTTCACCTAGTTCAAATTCATCATCTAAGCCACCAATCAATTTCATTTTTATTTTCAACACACTAATTAGCTCCCTCCATATATGAATTGAAGCCCAAACACAAAAAATGGAATCAAACCAAATTTTAATCACAAAACGCTAACCTTCACCAATTCTTTCAAGCTTGATCTCTTGTTTTACTTTCTTACTTTCAATCCTTAAGTGCTTCCATGCTTACAATTTATTCCATGGAAAGTCGAAAACCACCACTGATTATAAATAAACCCATCCCAATAAAAAACCAACAAAACTAGTAGCTTAAGCTAGGAAAACTTACCAAATTTTCTTTTAATCTCTTGGGTAATTGATAAGCACTTAGACTTGATCAGCATTTCTTTAAATCACACTCAAAATCCATTAAAACCAACTACCCTCTTCTTCCTATTCTCCTTGGCCAAATTCCACCTTAGTTTCTCTTCTTTTCCTTTTCTTTTTCACTCTCATGGGTAACACACTAAATGAAGCAATCCATGGCTAAATTTTGCTTTTTGTACTTTGCACTAAAGCTTTAAACTTTCCATAATTATGTTACGAGCCCCCATTAACCCTAATAAGCAAATATTATCTCATTAGTGCATTACACATGTCATTTTATCATTAGTCATCTCTAATGACTCATCACCATGTAATTAATGATTCTTAACCTTTAAGAAATCCTCCAATTGGTCGTTAAGTGTGGTTCATTAATCCACTAATACCATTTTATTCAAAAGACCAAAATACCATTTAATGAATTTAATTCACCAGTTAATCGAGTTAAATTATGAAAATATTCCACAACTATCTTATCATCAAATTAACCATGAAATACTCTCATTGGGGTCAATACTTATTGATTGGATGCTTTTAAAATTTTTTGAATGGGTTTAAAATTATCAATACCCATTATTTTCCAAAAAGGGCTTTTTAATCCTAAACTTTCAGAACTCCTCAAATCCATCTAATCAGAATTATTTTTGATGCGTTTCAGTATCATTAGACTAATACCTATTCCAAATATTTTCAATTTTTTGAGATTTTGGGTCCCTAAAAATCACCATTAAGCAGAAATACTATTCATTAGAATTCATTATGCATCTGGAAGTACTATTTAATGAAGATAAAATTTACATTGGAATGAAAGGAAAAGGTTAGGGTTTTACAATTATACTTTGTCTTGAACACCTATTTTAGACCAAATGCATTTTTTCCTTCAAGTAAATCCACTAACTCCTAAGTTTCATTTTTTCTATTGCCATCAACTCTTCTCTCATTACATCTTGCCATACTTTTTCTTTGATAACATTCTCAAAAGTTGTAGGGCATGAATCAGAAAACAAAGTGAAAAGAGTACTCATATTTTCAATTCTAATTACCTCATAATCTTTCACCAAGTAGGCCTTCTTCTAACATAACGAAGTGCTTCTTCTTCATTTATTTCAGCAACTGCTTATGGAGTTTCAATATCTGATTTTTGAGGTGATGAAACTGAAGATGTCGAAGCTGAGGATCTCGGTGAAGATGAGGACACTTGATTGATTGATGTCACTACTTGGACTATTTTCCCCTACAAATGGAATCTGAATTTTAGCCTTTTTGTCATCATTTTTCCAATTCCAAATTGCTTCCCTATTAAGTATTATATTTCTACTAATAACCACCTTACCACTAAGGGGTTATATATTTGATATGCTTTTGATGGAGTCAATAACCAAAAAAATGTACTTCTCAGATTTTTCATTAAGTTTATAACGAACTTGAGAATTCACCAAAGCTTAAACAATACACCCAAAATTCTTAAATAGATTACTGAAGGTTTCTACCTTTCCAAGCTTTGTATGGTGTCAACAATTACACTAAATATAGTTTCAACACAAAATTAATTCGAAAGCCCTTTTGCTTGCAATAGGCTTCTTGCCATTTCTATCATAGTTTGATTTTTTCTTTCATCAACTCGATTTTGCTCCGAAGTGTAGGGTGAGGTCAACTGCCTATGAATACCATTTTCTTTATAAAATGAGTGAGCTCATTAGAAACAAATTCACCACCTCTACTAGTGCAGAGCGTTTTCACATTTAACTTGCTTTCTTTCTTAACCAATTCCTTTAATTTTAAAAAATGCTCAAAAGTTTTAGATTGATTCACCAAAAATAAAACCAACCTATTCAATTAAATTCATTTGTAAAAGTAAAAAATAATGACTTTAACTAAATGATTCTGTGTCCATGGGTTCGTATAAATCAACATGTATTAATTCAAGGCATCTGGAAGCCTTTCAAGCATTTCCTATCAGAAATGACTTGTTTGTTTTCCATATATGCATCCTTCATATGAAGTAATCCAATCGGTTTTTAGTAAACCTTGAACTATACCTTCTTGACTTAACAACTTCAACCCCTTGATATTAAGATTCTCATATCTCAAATGCCATAACTTTGAGTCCTTGCTTGTATTGAAAACTAAAGCAAAGTTTTCCATCTTGGACAATTCTGATGAGAACATGTAATTTCTTATGATTTCAACACTAGCAACAACATTTCCTGTTTTCTTATCTCTAATTACCCAAGCTTCATCATTAAAAAATAATGTGTACCCACCATCCATTAACTGTCTTACGCTAAAAAAACAATATGTGTCAAACTAGGAACAAGTTATACATTATTACGAAGCTTAATGTACCATTATTATTATTGATTGCCACAGTGCCTTTTCCTTTAACTTTAATACTTTTGTTATCACCAAGCTTGACCTTCAGTTTTTTATTCTCATCAAGATCCTTAAAAATGGATCTGTTCCCATCATATGGTTAAAGCAATTACTATCAATGAACCACACTTCACTTGAAACATCATTAATATCACAATAAGCCATAAAAATTTACTTTCCTCAACATTTTAAATTATTGTAAAATTCATTTGCTTATCCTTGTACCAAAAATCATGATTTGTGATTATTTATGCATTCACTCATTAACATTTAATTATTATTGTTATGAAATGCTTAAGATACATATTTTACTTCATATTTGGTCATCATCAACACCAAGTTGAAATCTCACTGAGATGTTATTAGCCCCGAAATTTTTTTTAAACAATTAAGCATGATTAATTAAGGTTAATTAAGCATGATTAGCTTAAGTAATTAGTATTAGCATTAA
>JANZLX010000008.1:31882342-31892667 GCA_025531955.1 Erythroxylum orinocense | reverse complement strand
TATAAGTAGGTTTATATGTTTTCTTATATCCTTTTCTTTTATAATATCTTACTTTTCTTTTCTTAAAATAAGGCTTTTTATATCTATATTGTTTTCTCTTTTTATATTTTTGTTTTATCTTTCTATAATAATATGAACTATCACATCCTATCATTATTGACATTTTAGGCTTATGACAATATGTCAGATAAATAAAAATCCCTCTTTCTCTTATATTCATTCCTTGCCTCGTAAAGAAATCATTGAGAAAAGAATCCGCATACTTCCTTAACTATTTCTTACGCCTTGAGGTAGAAAACGAAATAAGATTGTGTTGAGTATTGCTGAAGGAACTACAAAAGAGTTACCTTGGTTCTACGTTTAAGAATTAAGGTTGAGGCTAAAATACTCGATAAAAGCTTCGTGGTACAACCCGACGATATTTTGGTCAAACCAAAATTAGGTAAGGAAGCGTGTTGGACCCTTGACTCTGTGTTTTCTCTATGGTTTGCCTGGAATGGATGTAAGGAATTTTCTACGTCCACCCATGAATGCTGAAGCCTATGGAGAACATTTGGTTCGATTAGATTGAGGTTCAAAAGATAGTATCAATAACCCGATAAATGAATGAAGATTACATTATGCTGCTAAACTTGAAAATAATAAAGATATCCAGACAAGAAGGTCAGATTATAAAGCAATCATGTATTTCATGTCTAAGCAAATTCAGATATTGGAATTTATTCGAAATTCTCAATACGAGACAAAAACTCTCATAAATTTTACTCTCCTTGAGCTACAAGAAAATGGAGATGCCTTTAGACCACCATCAACACCCCTTGGATTTGAATAAATAAAGACATCCATGAATAATAATAATAATAATAATAATAATAATAAATATTTATTTATTTATTAATTATTATTATTATTAGTAGTAGTAGTAGTAGTAGTAAAAAATTTATAATAATAAAAATAATATTAATAATAAATACAAAATTTATAATAGTAATAATAATAATAATAATAATAATAATATGATAATTAATTTCGCATAATAATAATAATAAGTACAAAATTTATAATAATAATAAATACAAATTTTATTATTATTATTATTATTATTATTATTATCACTACTACTACTACTATAAATACAATAATAATAATAATAATAAGTTTAATAATATAATTAAAAATAAAACATTTGCTTACGTGGAAGGAGGGCTATTTGTAGAAATTGCTTATTTGTTTTTTCTCGAAGACAGAGATAAGAAATTTTGTCCTTCAATTTTGGAAGAAACAAAAAATTTTGTTTCTATCATTCGAGGACAGAAGATAAAACTCTAGAGACAACAACCAAACATGAGGAAGGGACAAAATTTTTATATTTTGTCTTCTATTCCCACTAACAGATTCAGCAACCAAACATTGCATAATAGAGACCAGCCCTAGTCCACCCTTAGCTTTTAGTAAACAAATCTCGGTCAATTTAACTTTTTCTCCTAGATGATTCTATTTAGCCCTCATCCACAAGAAGTTTTTTAGTAATTTCTCAATATCCTTACCAATTTTTGAGGTAGGAACAGTATAAAAGTGATAGACTAGAGTCTTTCAATACATGAGAGGAAGTAACTATTCCAATAATTCATTCTTTTCGTAATCGCATCAAATGGAGGTTGACACTCACTATAGGAAATCCTTTTGTTTAAGCTGGGAATGCCTAGATACTTGAATCTTAAGTTAAGGTACGATAGACTTGTGACTGTTGAAAGATTAAAAGCCTAATCTGAGGAGTCTATTGATACATATAAAGCACTCGTCAATTAACCCCTTGCCAATTAAAGTTGGTCTGAGCAGAGTTTTCCGTTAATTTCTTGAAGTGATTAAGAGTCAGGGTCTTAATATGTAAATACCTATCAATGGATGAATTCAGAAGTAAAGTTGCTGTCTGTTCCTCTGGTCTAAATAGTGAGTGGGAATTATATGTTAGATAAATAACGATTGGTATAACTAAACCACAATAAGATCAAGCGTTGGAGAAGCAGTTGGAGTTGATGAGCAATCCTTTATAGGGTCACGTTTCTGAACTTAACAGGGATTGTACATAATTTGATCATATTGGCTAAGTTGGTTCAACCAAACTGAAACAAGATGATATGATCATGTTAGAATTTACAATGGACCTACGACCTCATACGAGAAAGAAAGTTAGATCACATACAAGTTCAAGTGAAGTTTCATCCTAAAATTAATTGGTGATAGGTGGAGTAGCCCACTAGACTTATATGTTAATTTTCTTTCCTCTCTTTCTTCAATGTGGGACAAACTTCTAGTCTTATATTTTAACACACCCCCTCACGTGTAAGTCTAACACGTGACATAATCTATTATTTCGAGGTGTTAACGACTAACATAAGAGTAACCACCCCCTCACGTGTAAGTCTAACACGTGACATAATCTATCATTTTGAGGTGTTAACGACTAACATAAGAGTAACCTGCTCTGATATCATGTTAGAATTCACAATGGACCTACAGGCCCACACGAAAAGAAAAACTAGACCACATGCAAGTTTAAGTGAGATTTTATCCTAAAACTAATTGGTGATAGATGGAGTAGGCCAAAAAATTTATATATTAATCTTCTTTCTTCTTTTTTTTAATGCAAGATAAATTTTCACTCTTATATTTCAGCAAATAGTAAACATAAAAGCGAATTCGCGGATGTGACATTCTGGATAAAGGCAACATTCTCTGATGTTCTTTGTATCGGTAAGTGTTATAACAGCCAACCTTTTTTTACACTTATTTAATGGAGATGTGGTAATTATAGGCTGTTTGCTTAATTTACAAGTCAAGTCAAGTTACTTTAGTGTATTCAAGCCATCTCTTGACGGAGTCATTGCATTGCATTATGTTTTTCTAATGCACAAGGTGTTGTTGACGTCAAAGGTAGGAATAGGATAAGAATAATGAGTGTGTGTGTGTTGTTTTTTGCCGTGCAATTTGGACTGTGGCTATATTTTCTTTTAATTCACCCAATTTCTTACGTATGGACCACTTATGAAAACTATATGACCGTTGATTTTAACAGCTTATATGTCCCAATTTTCCAATGTTGGATTTTGCGTTTATGAATTGACCTCGTCTCGAATGAGGTGATGAATTGTCATATTCCCCAACAAAGAATTTTCACTATTGAAACTTTGATGCAATAACAAGCCAATCGGGTTTTTTATTAGACAAATTTTATACGACAGATTCAATTAAGAGAATATAAATAGAGAGATTCGAATACAGAACCTTTTGATTTTATGCCTTCTACTTTATCAATTCGATTACTCTCTTGGAGGCAAGATTAGACAGATACTATTGGCTATGAGGCAAAATTAGGGTTGGTGGCAAATTTAATCAGTCAAGTTTAATTGGTCAAGTTTCAAAGTTAAAAAATTGTTTAAGTTTAAATATTTTTAATAAAATTATCACAATAATTTATATGATTATTCTTCGCCTAATTTTAATAATAAATTATATTAAAAATAATTTAATAAAATTTATTTTTAATATTTAATAATTATTGAATCTGAAGAGATTTGATAATATCTAATTTTACTCTTGTATAATAAAGACGTTATTTCCGATATACCTATATATAAAATGGTACAATGATAATACAAAACTGTAAATAAATGTGCAGACATATTTGACATTCCAAAAAAAAAAGTAGGAAACCATTTTAGCCCAGGAAAAAATTATAACTGGACACCCAGAAGCCAACAAGTATTGAAAATTCAGAATTTGAAAAGGAAAAAAAAAAGAGACGAAGTGAGACTGGGGCATTTATTTCTAAAATGAAGGGGTTTAGATTTTCTATCTAACATTACGATATTTTATTATATCTAATAAATCTCAACTATTTATTTATGTAACTCCTGCATCAAACTCGAATGAGATCCGTAAAATAAAATACTAAAATAAGACAGAATAATTCTATACATAATATCCGGATTAATCGGAGACCAGAGTTACGAGCATTGTTAAATATTATTAGTTTAAGATGATATCACATGTCAGACTAAGGAATTAGTTTTAGTAGTTGAACGGAAGGAGAAACGAGTTTTTTCAAAAATCTCTCTATAGTCTTCTATCCTTTGTTCTTTGTGGAGTCTTGAATGGTGTTCTAACCAACGGCAAAATAATGAAGTGTTTCCACTTTACCAACGGGGAGCGCAGGGACGACGACGCCGGTGGCGGCAGCGTCATTTCCAGAGTCTCCAGGGTGTCTTGGGCCAGGTCGTTAAGCGTTGCATCGAGCAGCACAAACGACACGCGGCGCTTCGACTTTGACTCCGATTGCCCCTCGTCGCGGGACTTGTCGGACTCGTTGGGGTTCTACGAGTTTCTGAGCCAGCGAAGAGGGAATGATCTGCGAGTCTTCACCTTCGCGGAGCTTAAATCGGCAACCAGAGGCTTCAACAGGGGTTTGCTGATTGGGGAGGGAGGGTTTGGGTGTGTTTATAGAGGCGTTGTTAAAGATCAAAATGACAAGATGCACGTTGCCATTAAGCAGTTAAATCGACAGGGTTTGCAGGCATAACTTCATTTGTCCTTGTTGTTGTTATTGTTAGTGAATAATAATAGCGAGTGATAGTAATTCAATTGGTCTTTAATTTGTTGTGGCCAAATTCATCTTTTTGTTTAATTTTCAGGGGCATAAGGAGTGGATTAATGAAGTGAACTTGTTAGGGGTAGTTAAACACCCAAATCTAGTGAAGTTAGTGGGCTACTGTGCTGAAGATGATGAAAGAGGAATGCAAAGACTTTTGGTGTATGAGCTTATGCATAATAAGAGCCTCGATGATCATCTTCTGGCTCGTATGCCTACTGCTTTACCCTGGATGACCAGATTAAAGATTGCTCTTGATGCAGCTCGTGGATTGGCCTATCTCCACGAGCAGATGGATTTTCAGGTCCGGGTCACTTTAATTTGTGTGGGATTTAGTTTGTAATTTATATCAGTATATGTTTCTGCCTCTTAAACTTGTATATCCGGTGGTGCAGTTAATATTCCGAGATTTTAAGGCGTCCAATGTTCTGCTTGATGAAGACTTCAATGCAAAGCTTTCAGACTTTGGACTTGCTAGGCAGGGACCTCCTGAAGGATTTGGCCATGTTTCTACAACAGTAAGCTGTGTTATTCATGCAACCTAAACTTATAAAGTTGTATGGAACGGTTTGTCAAACAAACAATATCATTTTTGTTATTGGTAATTGCTACTGTTATAAAGTTACACACACAAAAATATACATATAAATAGTAATAGCTTTTTGGATGAGATGATCAATACTTCTTTTGTTTTATCAAATCTTAGTTCCTGCTAAAATAAGAGAACAGATGGTTCATGATCACTGCTAGCCTTCGTTTGGATTACAAATCCATAATTCTGTGATTGTGCAGCTCAAGTTACTGTATTTTTATTTGCCCATTACATTCTTAAAGGTTGTGGGCACAGTGGGATATGCGGCTCCAGAGTATGTTCACACTGGCAGGCTGACTGCAAAAAGCGATGTTTGGAGCTTTGGTGTGGTTCTTTATGAGATCATCACGGGAAGACGAGCACTGGAAAGAAACCTACCTCGTGGTGAGCAGAAACTTTTGGAATGGGTAAGACCATATGTATCAGACTGGAAGAAGTTCCACCTCATTGTAGACCCTCGACTTGATGGACAGTATTGCATGAAATCAGCTCAGAAGCTAGCCGGACTAGCGAACAAGTGTTTAAGGAAACAGCCCAAGTCACGCCCCAAAATGACTGATGTGGTGGAGATCCTGGTAAACATCATTAATGAGGCTTTGACTCAAGATGAGGATGACACCGAGGTTATTAATGAAAGGGAAGAAGTTGAGGATGAAACTACCGGGGAGACTGAAACCAAGCAAGGAAACAATTACCTAAAGAAAGTTATTGACTTCAGAGACATAGTCAATTTGAGAAACAGATCAATCGGGAAATTAGATTGGAGAAATTGGAGACCTGGGTTAGTGAGGAAATTGGTTACAGCCTGATTAAGAGGTTGAGTTTCAGGAGGTGAAAAATAGGATCCGTGCACTGTAAACGAGTAGACAGTAATATATCCTTTTCTGTTGAAAGATACTTGTAAATATAGGTTTCTTGGACCCTTCTATTGAACAACCATTGTAAGGCATGTCTCACACTTTTCCTCTGCAACGTGTAACTCTACCCTAGCGGCTGCGCAGTGGTTGTTTATTGGAATGCAGTACATGTTGAAGAAGCTAGCTACCATTCTGCAAGTGTCCTTTGTTTCTCTTTCCACGTATAGGAGTGTTTTCGCAGCGACTATCTGCCCCAAAGATGTCCAACCCAGTCGATTGGCAAATCCAAGATTTTGTCATCCAAGTATGTGAATTTACTTTTATGATCCTAAAGGTAGCTGGTACTATTGCACTGATCCTGTCAAACCTAAGAGTACAAATTTGTAATGGACGTTGAATCGTTGTTCCTCCCAACCCAAGGAGCATGCATGGCTGATCGGGGATCGATCCCTTTATGGAAGTGTATTTTTCAAGAACTTAATTTGATAATAATATGTTTTCCAAGACTTTTAACATTTTTTGTAAAGTAGATTTTTAATTTTTCATTGAAAATATACTTTCTTCCAAAATCTTAAAAATATATCGTTTAGAAAACTGATTCATTGAAAAGTATAATTTCTTATGATGCAAAGTACTTGTGAAAAACATATTTTCCCGCAAACTAATTTAATGGAAAATATATTTACAAAGATTTTCAACTTTTGTTAAAAGTTTATTTCTTATAAGCTAATTTGAAGCTCAAGGTGTTGCTTCAAATACTTATTGAATATACCTGACTTAATTTTAATCTTAAATATGAATAAAATTTCTTATCTTAAAGTACTTAACCTTTTGAGATTTTTTTAATTTAATGTCCAAAGTTTAAAATTTTTTAGTTGAGGGATCAATCTTTTGAAACATTAACAATTTAATTCAAAACGTTAGTTTTTACTCATATAACTAATAGATACACATCTATGTGACGTTTAATAGATATGGTACATCATCAAAAATAACATTTAAACTAAATAGTTAAAATTAATTGAAAATTTTAAAAGCTTAAGCATTGAATTAAAAAAAAATCTTAAAAGGGTAAGAACTTTTGAACATATTATTCCTTAAAAAATATAAGTGAGTTCATTTTAAGATATACTAAGAATCACTATCTTGCAATAAATTACATATTTAGCTAAATTATGTTTCGACAAAAATTTTACTTTAATAAAAAAATTGTGGAGAAAATTAAATTAAAGACAAATTAAGTGGAACAAATTTTCTATCTTGAAATATTTTTAGAATAATTACTTTTAGTTCACTATTTCTTAATTACACACGAGTTTAAAGAATTAATTCTCTACCTTAATAGGCTATTGAGTTTTTGAAATCAAAATGACTAAAAGAGGTCAAACAAATAACCTTTAATGTCAGTGATATACCCATAGACTATCTCCATGTTCAAGGACAGATTCAGAAATTTTTTTAAATAAGGGCAAAATTTTAATGGGAGCAAAATTTTATTTTATTTTATAGGATCAAAATTTAAAATAATATTTTTATATAAATTTTTTTTATTCGTCCCTATCCATGTCATATGTTTATTATTTTCCTTGAGGAAAGTGAAACAAAATTTTAAAAGAAGAATGAGGAAGAAGATCATCCATATTAGTGTGCTAAATCATTTTAGCTTCTTTATATCTAGTATGTACTTTATTTTAATACATGAGAATTCTACCAAAAATTGACATAATTAGTATCATGCCTTATTATGTTCAAGGTCATGCATATGTAGAAGAAAATACCTATAGTTATTTATTTCCGATAAGTAACAACTTCCCTTTATAATGTAATATCATGACTAAGTACAAACAATTTCATAGCTTAATAGAAAAAATAACATTACTTATATGCAAACAATTAAATGGGTCAATTAAAACCATACAAATACTTAGTACATATAATACTAGCCTAATATACAAAAATACCATCAGTGATTAGGAAATTGAACCATTGTAGGTCATATAGGTTAGGGCATCTTGTGATTGACATCCTTAATTTCTCCACCAACTCCATATTAGCCACATTAGAATAACTCTTTCTATTTATGATCATATTACACACCTAATCCTTGATAAAATCTAATATGGAAAAAGATTTTTCTTTTCTCACTAACTTCATCCTCTATTACATGTATGCTCAATGCCCTCCGAGTGACCAATAACATTCCCTCTTTAGATCAATAATAACTCACTATTACCAATATCCTCCATTCTAGTTGTATCACCCTCTACTTCTTCTTCATTCATGGATACATACTCTTCATCCTCTCTGATTATCATCTCCCTCTTGTTGGGACATTGTGAAGCTATATGTCTTCCCTCCAAATACTTCGTATTTTGACTTTGGAGCTTTATCTTTCTCTTTACTCCCTAAGTTACTCTATAATGAAGAACATACAATAGAAATACTAAAATGGTTAACATGCCTCCTTTTGAGTTTCCACTCCACCTTCATGGATATGTTCATTGTATCATCTAGTTCGTGCTTGTTTGGTTCGGCTTTTGGAGGCTCCAAAAGTACTTTTTCCACCGCAAAAGCTATTTTCAGAAGAAAAAAATGGGTGTTTAGCGGCAAATTTCAAAAGTATTTTTAAAGTAGAAATAGCTTTTGAAAAAGCTAAAATACAACTTTTTCAAAAGCTAAAATTTGGAGCTTTTCAGAAAAGCCCAAATTTTAGCTTTTTCGAGAAGCTATTTTCTATGTTACTTTCCGTCACTTACGTAAATAAAACTTGAAATAGCGTCTGTTCTCTTCTTGACAAAACCAGTCGCCGACTCTGTTTTGTTTCTTCTGCTCATTTATCCCTCTCATCTTCTCAGGTTGGTTCTTCTTTGTATTTTTATTTGTCTCCTAAAATTTTATTTTTCTCCATTGAAGGCAAACGTACATCTGCCTTCAACGCAAACGTCGAATGTCTGCGTGTTTCTAAACGGAGGCAAATGCCCTTTTGAGGTTGAGAGTGTCATCGAGAGATGCGAGGTGGGCAATCAAATAGTTGGACAGAGTCTTTGGTGGGAAAACGGAGTTAGTGGTTAAGGACTTGAAGGACTTCCATGCCTCATCGGTCTTGTTGTGAAGAAGAGAACTTTGAATGGTGGACTCTAAGTCGTCTACAGATTCTTGGGTTAAGGAAGATGGTGGGGCAGCTGTGATGGTACTGATGGTAGTGGTCTGTGGTGGAATTTTCTTACCGGCGAAAAGACAAGGTTTAAGGAAGGAGTATAGTGTCGGAGTTTCAGGGGCGAAGGATAAGCGTAGATGTGGAAATCCTGTAATTGAGTAATAGTCCACAAACACACATAATTAGATGAATGTTAGAATCAATTATCATAATACTGTACCGTACTGGTCGAAATCCAGAACCAGTATGGGAACAAAGGTATCGAGAAAAAATTCCGACTGGTACTGGCTGTTTTCTGTCAGTACCGAAATTTTTCGGTATCTGTGGTACCGACCGGTACCACAGATACCAGAAAATTTCAGGTAGTTCCGTAAAATTTACAAAACCTAGGGACTAATTTGCAAATAACCAAAAATTAACCCTAAAATTACCCCCTGACCTTCGACCCACATCTCTTCTCTCTTTTCTGTCGCCTGTCGTCCTCCCTCCATCTGTCGCCCTCCGTCTATCCCTCCGCTGCCTGAATCTCGTCGGTTGTCTCTCTCACGCCCTGTCGTCGCCCCTCCTTGGTTTGGATCTGGACTCAGTCTTCCTCTTCTCGTTCGTCCGTCTATCGTACTTTGGTGGTCTCGCCGCTCGCCTCCGTTGCATCGTCCACGCTGCTTACATACGCTGCCTCCTCCATCCTCCCTCTGTCGCAACACCGTCGGCCCATCGACCCTCCGACAACGACCCAAGTGAAGACCCAGTTACCCCAACCTAACGGTGCACAAAATTTTTTAGGTGTGTGTTGACTGGTAAATGGATTTTTTTTTGTTATGGATTGGAAATGGATTGGATTTGCCGTGTATTAGACTATTAGTGTTGATCGGTTGATGAAAATGTTGTCGATGGGTGGAGTTGTGGAGGATTGGGTTTGGATGTTGTTGATTTCGGTTCAATCGAAATTGTGATTTGTGATTTTTTTGATTTGTGAGTTATCAACTTTCAACCGAAATTGGAAGTTTGAAATTGGATTTTGGAATTGGATTTTAGCATTTTGCATTTTGGAATTGGAAATTGGAAGTGGAT
>JANZLX010000008.1:31864768-31879989 GCA_025531955.1 Erythroxylum orinocense | reverse complement strand
CTTGGTGTTGCCATCAAGGTACACAGTGTAATTTGTTTGAACCTTAGTTTTTTTTTCCCATTCAGTTAAGATTTAGGTGGGAATATGCGAACATGGGATTGCTTTTCCAATGATATGACATAAATGCCTCATCTTCCAAGTAATTAGCACATGGGCATGCCTAGCTCAGCTATCTGCATGCTTGAATTCCTTTCTCGCAAATGCAAATGCACTATCATCATTTTGAAGATATTCTGGTTTTTCAGTAAAGTTTTGTAGTGAATATCAATCACTAATATGCTTGCTGATGTTCCCAAAGGCTGCTTTGAGCAATGTAGGCATCCCAAGAGTAAATGTTGCTAGCGGTGCAGCAGGAGATGAGCAACCTGAGATTGACATAAGTGATGAAGAATTTCTACAGTTCGATACATCTACAGTACCTGTCATAGTTACTTTGACAAAGGTGATGGCGTTGTGAGCTCTGGACAATTGCAACACGCTTCATTGTAAAATGTTGAACATGTCTACCTTGCAGGTTGGAAAGTACTACATCGTAGATGCTACTACAGAAGAGGAGTCCCAGATGAGCTCTGCTGTATCAGTATCTGTTAATAGGAAGGGACACATTTGTGGCCTGACCAAACGAGGAGGTGCAGGACTCGATCCAAGCGTAGTTCTTGACATGATTTCTGTGGCAAAACATATCAGTGAGCAGCTAATAAACAAATTGGATTCTGAAATATCCGCAGCTGAAGCTGATGAGGATTAGTTATGTCAAAAAGAGTTGTATGGTCATTGATAGTAATGATCTTAAATGTAAACCATTACATTACATGGTCATAGCTCGGAGCCTAAATTCCTAATGGTGAATGTGCTGAGTCTTGTCATATAAATCCGAGTGTTAGAGTTGTCATGGAGTCCAATTAACATAGTCTGCCCTTGGTCCAAGTAGATTACAAGTGTATAATCTCCATTTCTAACTTAAATTGAGTCATATCTATTGAACTCTCCTCTCTTTTGTCTCTTTCTTGCGGGCTTGTCCGGCACCTTCTTTATTGATTTGTTTGCGAATGCACATGATAAGGATTTTAGACAAGAAATGGAGACCCAACTTGTCCTGTCTCTTCAATTATCAGAAAGTATTTGTAAATTGGATTAGTTTGTTTTGCACCTTATCTCAGGAAATTTACATTTGGAAATATCAGCTCAAAGGTACAGACTGTTTGATTGATGTTGTCCAGAATGTTGGGTTCTCCCAGGTTTATGGTTGCTAGTGAGAAGTTGAAGAAGGTTCATAGCGCCAGTTATGATGGATGTGAGAGGATTTATTAAGAGGGTATGACTATCTCAAATTCTCAATATCATCTAATCCCTATGATTATTACATTTGCAAACGGTATAGAAAGGGGAGAATAACCATGGAAGGAACTTATCAAGAAGCTTATGGAGAATTATATCAACGAAATTGTGGAGCATAACAAAGAATTTGAAGCCAGAACAGATCAGAGCTATGTTGGAAAAAGAAAAAAAAAAGAAGGTACTATTCAATCAGGTTATCTACAGCAGCGTGACTGGTCATTAGCAAATTCCCTGCATTATTTTCTTTCTTTGTTTCCTTAACATGATTCACTCTTTTATTTGAAGCTTTGACATGGCATTCTTTGCTATAGTGACCATACCTTTTACAGTATAACTGGACATGTGACATGCAGTCAGATTGATAATAACCAAAATTTTTATACTTGAAATATTAAACACTAGATTTTCCTTTCCCTAGTAGTCACCCCTTTTAGCCCCTCGACCCATTCTAAAATTCTTTCCTCCTTCGCAATTAAAATTCTAACTCTTCTCTTTATTGTTTTTGTGCTTTAGAGCTTCTAACTTTGATTAAACTTTTAATACCTAATTAACCAATTTAGTCGAGCCACCAAATTCTTATACAAATCTCCTATGTTTCTAGAGATGCCTGAAGATCATTCAGTTTTTTCCTATTAAGATCTCTAGATTCTTCAATGACACTTACCACACAATGAAATTTACTGTCAACGATTGCAAAATGTTTTCAATAACCTCCTTTTCTGCAATCTTGTCTTTATTAACTTTTAATCTGATTCATGATTTTTTTCTATTCGTGAGGAATAATCACAAAAACTCTCATCTTTGTCTTGCTTCATAAGCTCAAACTATCACTTTAATCCTTGTACTCTTGTTCGTTTAATAGGATCTGCACCTTTATAAGTTGTAATTAGTATATTCCAAGTGTCGGCATGAAATATTTTCTCCAAAATCGAAAGTTCTACGGATTGACATATTAAAAATAGGTCCTTTTATTTAAATTCCAATCATGTTTTGACAATTCTTTCGTTATTTTATCAATATCTTTTATTTAGATATCTCCAAGATTGTCATTTGCAATATGATATGAGCTCCATTAAGTGCTTCCAAATAGCAAAACTATTTCTGCCATCAAACTTGAAAATTACCATTTGAACTTGTTGTGTCTGCAACAGTTGCGATTGTTGAGTTGGGACTGCCTGACTTTGTTGAGATGTTTGTTTGAACCAGACGTCATTTAGAAACAACTGGCTCTTAATGTTAGATGTTGGTGTAGCTTAAGATAAAAACTTGTTTTGACTCACAAAATCTATTAAAAAATCTCTTTTAATATAGCTTAGGCTTTTGTTGTAGCTTTACAAAATACCTCTCATCACTCTCAAGTCTTAAGTGTCAAACCTTTTTGAGTTTGATTAAAGTCTTTATCTTTTTTGCATCTCACCTTTCCTCTTGTTACAGCAGAGCAACCCTTTTTATATATACACTAAGTTTATAATAACTTTGACAACTATTTTACAGCTTATATCTTTGACTCCTTTTTGGTTGATTTGACAACTAGTAAAACATGTGGCAACTAATAACATCTATCCACTAACTTGCTATCCTGGACTCCAATTCAACGCACCAAGTTACAGAGCCGCAACTTCGTGATTCTTGTTGGGGTGATCCAAAACAAAGATCTTCCATAACCAATGACTGTTCACATAACCTCAGTTACTAATAATGGGTCTCACTCTGACCCTGCAAAGACCATCGTCGACTATAGCTTGCAATACTTTTTCCAGTTAACATGCATCCAACAGTCTGCAACTTCTCCATCTACTTTTCTTTCCACCTCCGATCATTTTTTTCTTCCCTTTTACTAAGCCAAATGCCTCGCGAATGATTTAGTTACACGCATCTAGGACCCCAGGGACAGGGATCCATGTATTTATCAAATCAAACAACTCAATATTTCATCTAATACAAGAAGCCCCGAGTGGAAAAATAGGAGGAAGCTTGAAATTATTAATACAGATGCATCTCTCATTTCAAAGCTGACTCCAGGTATCACAAACATTTAGGTTAATGTAGAATACGTACACAATACTTTGCGAACTGCTGTTATGTGCTTGCTTCGGAACTCAAGTCAGCAAAACAACTGTACAACCATGTCCACAATGCTGGTGGATGCCAGAGTTTCCAAGATAACTGCAGTTTGCTTAGCCATAAAGAGAAGGAGCCTTGGTCAGGTTTTGATTTTCAGGCATAAAGTGAGGAACCAGAAGGCCGAGGATAATTGGTAGTGTTCCTTCTGCCAATAGCATCATCTGCACTTCGTCTGCGGCCCCTTTGCACACTGTTCGTCTGGTTATTGGTGGTAGATTCATTTGAATCTTGGAGTTCCTCCAATAATTTCACAACCTCATCCATGGTAGGTCTGAACTTGGCTTCTGTGGAAATGCAACGCAGTGCAAGTGTAGCAGCCTTAAATGCAATATCCACTGAATACTGGCTTTCAAGACGGCTATCTAGGATGCGAAAAATCTTTCGTTTGTTTGCCAGGTATGGTTTAGCCCATTCCACAAGATTGTGTTCTCCAGATGGTCTATTTTTATCGACTGCTCTCCTACCAGATAACATTTCTAACAACACAACACCATAGCTATAAACATCACTCTTGGCAGTTAAATGACCTGGTCGAAGTGGAAAGATTTTCAGAGTTAGGTGTCAAATAAGTTAAGAAGATGAACACCTGAATGTACAAAAAGAATCCCAATAAGAAGTGCCAAGCTTGACAATCTAGATGAATGTGAGAGGATACCTGTTGCTAGATATTCTGGGGCAGCATATCCATAAGTTCCCATAACTCTAGTAGATACATGACTTTTGTCGCCAGTTGGCCCATCTTTGGCCAATCCAAAATCAGAGAGCTTTGCATTGTAGTTCTGCAAGTGTATCATGGATGAGATTGCAAGAGCTGATGAGAACGCAATCAATTTGCAAGAATATAAAAGAGAATCACGTCATGGAAGCACGAAAGTCAGACTTCAAAGACCATACTTACTGAATCAAGCAACACATTGGAAGTCTTGAAGTCCCTATATATTACTTTTGTTTCAGCACTATGAAGAAATGCCAGCCCCTTTGCAGCACCAAGTGCAACCTTCAAGCGGAGATTCCAAGAAAGAGGGTGGAAATAAGAACCTCCTGGTATTTCAACACATAAAAGTTAGTTTCAAAATGCTGAACAGAGCTGTTTGGCTTCAATAAATAAATAGTTGAACATGAAGTAACTCACTCCTAAATAAGTGGTTTTCCAAGCTGCCTCGAGGCATGAATTCATACACTAAAAGCCGGTGTTCATCCTCCAAGCAATAACCTATCAGTTTCACCAGATGCGGATGATAAAGCTGACCAAGGTAGTTAACTTCTGCCTGATGAAAAGAATATATAAGCAAAGTAAGCTAACCTATGCAGCTAATTGAAGCAAACTGTTCAACAAGTAATTTTTAAACCAATGGTCAAAACAATAAGAATGGTAAATCCTAGAATTTGACTGCAGAGACTTCACAATACCACCAAAATCATCTTGGCGTCTTCACAGTCCATATCATTACCAAAACAAGTTTCCCATGCAAGAAGAAGCTCACTTGGATTCAGTTTCTTCATGTCCAATTATCTTCCAAAACGAAAATCAGGAGGCAGGGAAAAGAACTCACCAACCACTCCTTATGTCCTTGAAAACTTTCCTGATTGAGCCTTTTCACAGCAATAACCATTCCAGTCCCAGGCTTAGTAGCAGTTAATGAATGCTCATCAATCCATCCCTTAAAAACTGAACCAAAACCACCTTCTCCTAGGACACTATCAGGACGGAAATTCCTTGTCGCCATTTTCAAATCATAGAAGGCGAAGCTCTTCACGTTGGAGGAGCTTAGTATGTCACCCTCACTTCTAGGTGTTGGAGGCACTGAAACAGATGACGCCTTGCTACTTACACTATGATCATTTCCATCTGCACTGACATACTTTGGACTCGCCCCTACACAAGCAAATATATGCTCTGTATAAGCACAGTGCCATCACCAACAAAGAAAAGATTTTCGTTTCATCTCCAAACAACAATAAACATCTGTAGGAGGAAAGCAGATGCAAAATACTATTGATTGATAATCAATCTTTTAATGAAAAAAGAATCTTTTTTTTTTAACATTATTCTTACATTTTTCTTTATTCTATATTCTTTTTCTTCGATTCATTATTCTTTATTCTTTTTCTTAGACTTTATGCTTAAAAATCCTAATCTTTATTTTCTTTCTAGAAAAATAGGGGAAATTAAAAAAAAAGGGAGAGATATGTCAGAAAATTTGAATTTTCTTCTCTATTTTTTCGTATCAAACTTTTCGGGAGATCAAAGGCATTATATCATTTCATATAATTACATGGCGGATCGGTTAATTATTGGGCCGAGCTGGATTTGAACCAGCATAGACACATTGCCAACGAATTTACACTCTGTCATTGACCCAAGAAAAATCAATTCCATACTTATTATATTCATTATAAGCATACAAAATGAGTAAGACATTTAAAGGCTATCAAGTCTAACAAAAGCATAAAAAAGGAAAAAACACAACAACAACTATTGCAAAGCCAATAGTGAAAAGAAAAGGAAAAGGAAAACTGGGTGAAATTCCCAATTTTGCTGCATATTTATTTCATATGATAGAAAATACAGTTATATCATCTGTCTGGCTGTGCTGGAATTAAGTTAACGAACCCAGAATCTGAAGATAGAAGGATTGTATTTCTATTTCCTTTCATACAATTTATAAGCATGCAAACCTACCATGTCAACAAACTGAAAATAACAAGTATTCAAGATGCCGTGATGAAGTTCTCAACAGAAATGATAGCAAGTTAATTGTTAACAGGAAAAAGGAAAAACAATCAAGTCCTCTCAATGAAGCTTTTCATAGTGGCCTGAAATTCAAGATTTTGATTCATCCACACAGTACCAGTAACAGAGAGATGGGGTAGAAAACAATACCAGAAAAATATAAAAAGCCCTAGAAGTTCAAGTGTTAGAACAACAACTGCATAACAGTACAAGAGTCTCAATGAAAGGATAGAAAAGTAGCTTTACCTGTGTTGCATGGGCTCTCAGCTTTGATTTGGGCGCTCAAGCAAATCCCCATTCAGTTATACAAAGTAGGAAATGTTACCCTCTGAAATCTCTTCCTACAGATCACAAAAATGGGAATCTGAGCTCCAAATTAAGTTGCAAGTGGACAAGTCCGAAGAGTTTAGCAAAAGAGCAGATCTAGGGGTGCATCAGAGGGGAGAAAAAAAGCATCTTTTTCAAAAACAAAAGGTGTTATCCAGCAAAGTTGATTGCTTTTGAAGGCAACTTTGATATGAAAGAGGAAAGAAAAGAAAAACAAATAAATAAACAACGAACAAATAAGTACCAACCCTCAAACCGTTGCACAAAGAATTCAGGAACCCACCTCCTGCTTTCCTATCCCAGGAACGTAACAGGATGAAATGATTTAATGAAAATAAAGGGGAGAAATAAACCATAAAAGGGGAGCTCTTTGGTTGCTTCTTATCCTACGGTTTGATTACTACTACTCAACCAAATGGATACAAAAGAGAGTAAGAGTAGTATTAATGGTGGGATGGTCCCAGCTGCGGTTTGCTTTGTTTGTCCTCCTTGGAGTCCTTTCCGTGTCTGGGAAAAAAACTTTATAGTCTTGAGAACAGATAAGTCCGTAGGACAATTTGTATCCGTTGGATACGACTGAGGTACATAGACAATCCAACAACCCATGCTTTCTCGAAATGGCTGGCTTGGCTTGCTGATCTCAGTCTTTAAACATTTGGCTTTGATACTATAAGCAAAAGAGTAGAGCATGGGGTCGCTTTAAATTGTTTTTATTTATGGATATCATATTAGATTCATCAGCTTCGTAATTTTTTTATTTTCATATTTGTATAAATTTATCAAAAATAATGTTTTATTATATAAAAATAAAGTTACGTATTATCAAACTTCTCAGACCCTATTTAAAATTGCGTATTATCAAACCTGTCAGATCCTACTTTATTACAGAACTTCAGATGACTAATGTAATAATGACGATATTAGATTCATCAACTCAACTAAAACCTTTGTTTTTAAACCCGGATTGGACTTGTCGGTCGGTGGTTCGGTCAGGATTATCCTTCAAAATCGGTTATAAATTGACCCAGTTTGAACCGATCAAAACCGGTCAGGTCAGACAATTTTTTTTTTGTATTTTTAAATATTATATATAATTATTTTATAATTATTACGTCACAACTGGTCGAACCGGTCAAACTGGTGATCAGTAAAACCACCAATTTAATGTCCGATCCGAATTTCAGAACACTGACTAAAACCCTTACGCCATGTTGACGCATTCGTGTGATCTCATGTCCTTGTTTCTGCTTCTGATTGTTCTCCCCGTTATTTAATTCTTGAATTGATGTGTTGCCTTAATGGAATATTTGCATTAGTCTCAATCTTCTCCAAGAGCCTCTCATTTTATAAAATTGCACGTTTGATTTGTTACAAAAAAAAATTGTAATTCACTTAAAAATAGAATAAAAATATATTAAATATATAAATTATTAGAACGTATTTGAGTTATTGTCTTATTAAAAAATTTATTTAAAGTACGTGATTTATGAATTATTACATTTATTACAAATTTAAAAATAGGTGTTATCAATTTTTTATAAAAATAAATTACTCAACTTATCCACAGTGTGTTTATTTATTAGCTAGTTATATTTGAGAAATTCCAAAGGGAATAACATTAGGAGAATGTCGTAGATTCTGATAAGATTGGGAGTTGGACAATGTCAGTGAGAGACCTTTCTATCTACTTATAAGTTGAAAGGCCAACTTGGACTGGCCATTGGTCTGAGAACTGCCTTTGAAATGCTCGACTGTTACTCATAATTTTGAAAACCGGATCGGACCGGCCAGTTTGACCGATTTGACTGGTGACTGGTCGGCTATCTGATCCAGTTCACCCATAAAAATTGGTCCTCAATTAAACCAGTGAGAATTAGTTAAAACCGATCAATTGACCGGTCGTATCGGTCCGGTTTAATAAATTTTTATTTTTTATTTATTTTATATTTTTTAATATTATTAATATTATATATAATTAAATATAATTATTACATAATTACGACGTCACACCGGTTTGACCGGTGGTTGAACCGGTCAAACCGATGACCAGTAAAGCCTCCGGTTCGATGGCCGGTCAGAATTTCAAGACACTACTATTATTGGACAGATGGAATGGAGCATGTAGTATTCATATATGCACATACCATATTATTTTGACTTTAACCACGTGGTTCAATAGTAAAAAATTTTGGACTAACACCCAGGCTTATAAAATTTCACTTCTTTATTCATAAAGTGAAAATATTCAAGATTCAAGATGAAGATCCAGATGTGCGTATAACAAAATTTTTACAAATTTGTGCTACATTTAAGGTTAAAGGTGTCACTGATGACACGATCTGAATAAGGTTATTCTCATTCTTATCGAGGAATTAGTTAAAGTAATGATTAAATTTTCTGCCTAAGGAATTCATCACCATATATAACCAAATGATAGAGAAGTTTCTTCTAAAGTACTTCCTGCCAATTAAGACTGTCAAACTGAGGAATGACATCTCTTTCTATGCTCATTAGAGATGTCATATGACACCTAGGAGAGGTTCAAGTAGATGTTAAGGAACTCACATCATGGTTTACTATCATGGATGTAGATTCAAATCTTTTACAATGCGCTCAACCAAACAACTCGACAGGTGATTGATGTAATAGCTAAGAGAATACTGCATAATAAGACACCAGAAGCAACCTATGATCTCATTGAAGATATGGTCATGAACAACTACTTGTACTGTTCTTCTCGAGCCAAAACTTAGCAAGCCGGCAAGAGTATATAATGTAGTTGCGATGGGTTGATGATGAATCCTCGATTAGTCCAAGTGATGCAGTATGAGCCGTATAGGCTAGGACATCCAAGTCAAGAATGTCAAGTACTACAGGCAATGTTAAAAGCTTAAGCATGTGGATTAAGGGGAGAATGCTCCTAGACCCTCAGGATAATCCCTATAGCAATATATATATAATCCATGATGGAGGAATCACCCAAATTTCTTTTGGAAGAATCAAAGGCAACCAAGAAATAACCCTCCATCAAGATTTCATCAACACCCACCTAAAAAAAATAAGCCAAACTTGGAACACTTCATGATCAGATTTCCCAAATTTTAGAGGTAAGATTTCAAGCCACTGAATCCTCATTAAGAAAACAAGAGGCTTTTATACATAACTTGAAAATTTAGATCGGTCAACTTCCTAAACTAGTTTATGAAAGACAACATTATAGGTTGCATGATATTTTAATAGGCATTGCTAATTAATTGATTTATGCATATTTAGGGTCAAAATTGTATTAATTGGTTAGATATTTGTGTTTTGAATGTTATGTAGGTTAGAGCATGCTAATGAGCTCTAATTTTGTGTATTTGAGATACCTTGATGTGTTTGTTAGTGTTTCAGATCAAATATCGAAGAACGAAGAGAATTCAAAGGAAACCCGAAGCAAGACCCAAGGCCATGAATCCTGACAGAAGCTTGGTGGGTTTGCCATGATTATGACAAAGAGTAAAAATTAAGTGTCACAATTGTGGCCTACGCGGCAACAGATGTGGACCAACTTCTAAAACACCACTTTTAAAAGGATATTTCAGACTTTTAGGCTCAGGTCAACCTTAATGTTTGCCCTAAATAAACAAGATATAAATAAAAGATGAACCTTAGAAGAGGGAGCTCCATTTCTGCCATTTTGAGAAAGATCTAAGGATGGAGAAGGAGGAGAAGGAAGAAGGAAGAAGGACTATTATTTTTGTTGTGTTTTCGATCTATCCCGAACTTTCTAAGTGACATTTCATTTCATCTATGTTATTCTTCTTTTGAATGTATAAGATGAATTTGATAGTGATGGATTTGGGTTTGATGATGTTGTTCTAAACTCCTTTAGGGATTTGTTCTTGAATCACTGTTAATGTGACTTCCTTTGATGTTAATACATTGGATATTGTGATTATTTGTTATATTTGCATACTTCGGTAACAAATTGAGAGAGTGAATCGATAACAAAACAATTAGATTGGGTAATGAGAGTTAAACAATCTAATAGACCATGCAAATAATTAAATTGGTAATTTATACGAAGAGAGATCTTATGTGAGGAATTAATAGTTTATTAGAGGGATTAAGATTCAAT
Source organism: Erythroxylum orinocense (assembly GCA_025531955.1). Classification (NCBI taxonomy): domain Eukaryota; kingdom Viridiplantae; phylum Streptophyta; class Magnoliopsida; order Malpighiales; family Erythroxylaceae; genus Erythroxylum; species Erythroxylum orinocense. The sequence continues at coordinate 31,869,346 of JANZLX010000008.1, read as the reverse complement.
CGGATGTGTAGGTTTTTGTTAATTGAGAGATTGCAAAATCCATAATTCAATTAAGGGTTATGATTTAGGATTTAATAATTATAACTCGAGAGAGAGTAATTCACCCTTCAAAGGTTTAGGACCGATACCATATTAACTCAAAAGTAAGCATGTTAGCATTTGATGATAGGATAAATTCCCCCTTCTCATAATCGGCTAATCTTTCTTGTGTAATTTTAGATTGTTCATTGGTGATGCTCAACTTTGATTTATTTGTGTTAATTTTACAATTTAATTTTCAATCAATCCATATTCACGAATTTACTTTGTTGTTTAGTTTTTATTTTCTTTTTAATAATCCTTTTAGGCCTTAGATAACTTAGAATTAGATTAGTTCAACAACTTCTCGAGGGATCGACACTTCATATACTACATTCACAACCTGTGCATTTGTGGTATATTAAGGGTTTTATAAGATTAGAACTTGCTCAACATCTAGTATCACATAGATAATCCTAAAGAACATATGATGGCAATCACCCTTGGTAGTGGATAAGTGTTGCAAGTGGATAACAAGACCCAAAGTGAGGAAAAGAGTGAGACAAGAAAAAGCTAAAGATTAATAGCGCCTTCCAAAAGTTAAGGACTGCCAACCCCTATGTTACTAAAGTGAAGAAAGATCACATGGATGATCAGTTTGGTAAATCCCTTGAACTGATTAAACAACTTTGTATTAACTTACCTTCTGTTAAGGCTCTTGTGTATATATTGAAGTATTCAAAGTTCTTGAAGGAGTTACAAAAGAACAAGAGAAAGTTGGAGGAGTTGGTTGTGGTGATGTTATGCCCTAAAAGTTCTAAAAAGACCTCGGCTATCCTAATCACAAGTTTACGAGATAGTTGTAGCTGATAACCCAGGGTTATCTACCATGTATGTGAAATTGGTCAACTTAAATTAAGTTTAAATAAAAAATAAAAATAAAAACAATGCATTCCTAAACATTTTATCCCGATTGTTAAGTGAAATCTTTTAAGGGAAATTGTGAAATTAAATAGAAAAGTAGACGGAATCAATTGGGAGCAAAGACAAATAGATTAATCGAAGTGGAAAAACTCTTGAGAATTAATTTCACTAATTTAATATCCCATGCATATTTAAGAGAAAATTATTAGATTATCATCTTACTTAAATTAATAGTTAGGTTCTAAATCGATTCGAATAATGAACTAATCTAACTTTCCTATTCAATAAGTTATTATCCGAATTAATCATGAAAACCTAGCTACCAATTATCACTTAAATTAATATATTTTTAGTTCTTAACCTAAATGTCTATAGTTTCACGATTTGTATTAAACTTCATCTCTCGAATCTTCATTTAACACTAAAATGATGCAAAGTTTGGTCATTTTGTTACATCCATTCAGTTCAGAAACCACATCAATTAATAAGACAACATATCCATAACCCAATCATGCATATTCAACAAAATAGCTACATTAATTCTCAAGAAAAGAGATCAGCCCATCATATCATACACATGGGTCATCATACTCAAATACTTCAATCCCACATTACTGTCGACAAAAGTTTGAAAATAACAACCCAATAACTACTTAAATGAACTATGACAAGATAACGTGCAATATTCATTAAGCTAACAAGAGTATGAATTAGTTAATACCAACATAACAGTAAACTTAAAGAAACAAGCAACAGATGAGGAATGAGATAAGCAAACAGAGGGTTGTATAATGAGATATTGGAGGTCTTCTGCACTCTCAACTTTCAGCTTTGGCTCTTGCCTTTTGCTTCAGTTGCTATCCTCCAAACGAATGTTTGCTCAAGATCAATTCCAGCTCTCACTTTCAACCTCTCTTCCCAGCTCCCACTTCTCTGTTGTTGCTCTCTTCTTCTCCTTCTCAGACTATCTCTGTTTCTCGTCTCTGTTTATCTTCTTTTTCTCTATCTCTCTATACCTCCCCTGTCTGTGTCTCTGTGTGAGTGAACGAATGAAACCGTCAATGAAAAAATCCTCCCAATTGTCACCCTCTCTTGCCTTTTATAGCCCTACTCTAGGTTTAGGTTTTTAGGGTTGTTACGATGTCAACCTGCTTGTGTCAGACTCAAAGTTAGTGTCCATGAATTTGCACAGGGGTGACTAATTAAATCACCCCGTGACTAGCCATGCGTGGGGGTGACTTAACACCACACATGAGGATGACTAGTTAAGTCACCTATGACTAACATTTAAGTGACGCCATCTTTAAGGTGCTGGCTTATCACCACCGGGAGATGGTGACACTTGTCACCTCTTTTCTTTTCTTTTTCTTTTTAATTTTTTGTTTTTCTTTTCATGCAACTTTACGTGACTTTCCTTTCAAACTATATGTAAAATTCACAAAAATAATCTAATTAACATTCATGCAATATTCATACTATTTCCACTTAATTTTCATGCAATATTCATACTATTTCCACTTAATTTATCTCACGTTTAGATCAAAACACAAGCTTTGTAACTAAAATTAAGATATGAAGGAAATTAAAAGCAATAGAAACTAGACACAACAATTTCCCCACACTTAAACTATGCTTGTCCTTAAGCATAATAAAGAGCACTAAACTATAAAAGAACAAACAATGAAAACAACAAATTTCTCAAATAATAGTCAAAGATATCAACGATTAATTCATCAATCACAACCTAAGAACTTGAAACTCATAATACTCTATGAACAAACAATTCTTCGCATGCTTAGCCAAAATCAACAAGAACTTCAATTCAAAGAACCATCAACAAGTGTGATAGACACTCACTCCACTCTCCATCCTCTCAAGCATTCAAAGGTAGTAAATATTCACCCATTGTTCATTTCATCTAAGGTATATACCATAGGCTTGCTTACTAATCCAATCTCCACCACTCATATCAAACAAACATCAATCCGAAAGTCTTTATTTCGGTTGTAATGTGGTCGAGTTAAGGGTAGGAAAAAAGGAAAATTGTAGTTTAAAACCACATAACTAATTAAGCATTCAAAGTAATTAAGAAAAATAATAAATAAAACACTCAATTTTTTCCTTTCACGTAATAAAGTTAGCACTCCCCATTTTTATATCTCTCCTCTTCTTTCATTTTTTGGTCATCTTCTCTTTCCTTTGTTTCTTTTCAATTAGTTTTTCTTTTCCATTTGTTCTATTTTCTTTTCTTTTTATTTATATTTTTTAATCATTTATCTATTCATTTAAAATAAGGAAATTAAGGAAAGAAAAATATAGAGGAGAGAAAATTATGATAACCGTACTCATCCTTAACTCAAAAGCCAACTATAAGCTGTGATTCCCCCACACTTATTGCCTAAAACTGATTTTACCTTTTCAAATGCTCAACTTGCCCTTATGGTAGGTGTAATGAAGCGAATAAACAATTAAGTCAAGGCTTATATTTTGGATTTAAAGAAAGAAATGGATTCATTTAAGCTCAAGGGTCTCACTAAGGGTGACATTATGGTGGCTTTTTAAGCTAATAGGGTAAATCCTAATTGCTTTCATCATTTCAACGTTTGCATAAGGTTATGTGATCTCAACTAGTATTTGTAAGCAAGTTCTAGAGTTCCTTAATCATAAAAGAACACTCTCAACAAAGAATACTCGAAATTGGAGTTTAATAATTCAAAAAGGCTCAAATTCTTACTAAAAGAAAAAAATTCATTCATCTATCACAACAAGCTAATGTTCTTTTAACCAAAATTGAAGTTAATCAGTATACTTATTCACTCATATTATGCATTTCTAATCCCGATTGAGTTCATTTAATGATCATGTATCTCTAAATAATAAAAGAGAAAGCAAACACATAATATACAATTAACACTCCCCCGACACTTAAACATCACATTATTACTAATGTGACACAAAAAAGAAAAAAGGGGGTCTAAGACAAAAGAAAAAAAATTACATGAATGAGGACAAACATTAAATACTAAAAGAAATTAAACTGCATGCAGTACGGACAATAAAAAGAATAAGGAAAGGAATACGATACGAAAGTGTGGTGGTAGCTGTGTCGATGCGGTATGACGCATGGCGTCCAAAATTGAGCAGAGACGCTGCGAGGAAGACAAACAGAAGAGATTGAAAAGAAGGCCTGTGCACACAAAGCAAATAGATTATGTCAAGTTTCACTAAAAGAAATAACAAACAACTGAAAGATAAAACTGAAATGATATGGGTTGCCTCCCATTTCGCGCTTCTTTAATGTCTTTTAACTAGAAACCTTAACTGTTACATTCAAGGTGGATCATCTAAAGTGATTGATTCCCCTGTTGCCTTCTCTTCATGGGTCTTCTTCTCCAAAAATTTTCCAAACTCCTCGTAGTTGCATCATCCAACAATTGACAACACTTATCAATCTCCCTCTGTAGCGCCCCCTCATCGTAGGGTACTCGACGGGAAACCCGAAGGTCACTCCGATGAGTATCCCACGATAAAGATGCACCACCAGAACCTTTCTACTAATATCCACATGGCATCGCAATAATTAAAACCACAATATAACACAATATCAGAAACCAATAAATCAAAATATTAATCTGA
>JANZLX010000008.1:31776071-31790986 GCA_025531955.1 Erythroxylum orinocense | reverse complement strand
TCTGTTTTTAGTGTTGCATATAATAACTTATCAGGAAGGACACCTGATATGGTGGCACAGTTTGCAACATTTGAAAATAGTAGCTATGAGGGAAATCCTTTCTTGTGTGGATTACCATTGTCAAGAAGTTGCAATCCAACATTGTTGTCTAATAATTCTAGCAATGGAAAAGAAAAAAAAGAAGATGGTTTCATAGACATGAACTTCTTCTACATAAGCTTTGGGGTGTCATTCATCACAATGGTGTTAGGAATCTTTGCAGTTATGTGCATAAATCCGTGTTGGCGAAAAGCATGGTTTTACTTTATTGGGAAGATAATGAACAATTGCTTTTATTTTGTAGTGGACAACGTTCCTATGTTGTCCAAGTATAGATTTTATCAGCCTTTTGTATAGGGTTTGGTATTAAGTACTTAAGTTCTATGCTTCTGTTTTCATTTTACTGCTTGTATTTCAGCTAGCCGAGGTTGTTTTAATCAATCTCAACCTATCATGATACAAACATGAAACAAAGACGAGCTTTCTGATTTTTCAAAGATACGATTTTTCTTGAGGAAGGTCCATTAGGGCATTAGCTATACGTTACTTAGATTTGATGTATTTTTGTAAATATATAATTTATAGATACTTTTTTATCACATTAATTACAAAGCGAAAGAACAAAATAAAACAAAACAAATGATAATTCAATGCCGACAAAGCTGAGATTTTTTTTTTTGGTAAGGGCTGAGAATTTTATTAGCACGTTAAGCCAAGTCAATGGCTGACTTTTTGCCACGTAGGATCTTCACTCAACAAACATAGGACCGAAAAGAGTAACTAAGTGGACCCACATTGTTAATAATAATAAAAAAAATTAATAAATAACAGACAGAAAAAGCCATCACCTAACATCCACCGGAACACGAACAACTAAAGAATTCCATTGATAGAATCGATAAATAAACAAACTATTAGATTCCCAACTTCATCAAGCTCTTTTAGGTCTCTAGGGAGGGTGTTCTACAATGGAATCGGCGTCGTCGGAGGTGAAAGTGAACAAGAAGGCGGGCGGTGATGACTCCGACATTTTCTTGACCGTTTATTGAGCCTAAGTGGGGTTTTCATGGTTTGATTGCCATTGGGAGTGTTTTGGAGCTTTTTTTTTCTTGTAGAAAATGGGGGGAAAATGAAAGAAAGGAAGTTTTTTAATTTCTAACTGCTGGGGTTTTCAAATTTCGATTGCCATTGAGGTTTTTGTTGAAAGAAACGAAAAAAGGTACTTCTTCGATTTTTAATTTCCGAGTGTTTTAGCGATGTCTTGCACTTGTGCTCATTGATCTGGATTAGTGAAGCTCATTGATGTTTGAATTGATGCATGTTTTATTAGTCAAGCTCAATTCAGTTAGGTCTATTTTCCCTTTTATTGTCCATTCAACCTGCTATCTGACACTCTGACAGTGAACAACATTTCATTTGCAGTTTCTTTGTGGCTGACAGTTTTCATCATTTCTTTAAACCAATAATTTATATTATTAATTGATACAATTTTTTAATAAATTTAATTTTTATTTATTAATATTCATCAATATTTTAAAATTAAATAAAGAAAAAGCAGAAAAAATAAAAGCAATTATTACAGTATGTTTGAAGTCTGACTCTTTACTAATAATTTATATTCTTAATCCATATAATTTTATCATAATATAAAAGAAAAAATTTACATGTAATTTTTCTTTAATAAATTTTTATAAAACTTATATGTTACAATCATTAAATTTATCCTATATTTATAATTTTATTTTTTAAATATTTTACTTTATATTAAAATTTAGGCAAAGAGAGTAATGATATTACTCTCTGTATGTATTTGTGTGCCGTGTTAATTAGAAAGAAATAAACCTGTTGTAGATAAATCACAGATGACTTTTAACAAAGGAAACAGTGTGGCTAAGACTTAAAAGAACAAAACGACAATATGTTTTGTTTTTAACTCTACGAGATCGTTTTGTTTTTAACGTTGGAATGGCTTAAACGATGCTGTTTTTGCTTCTGGTTTTCTTAAGTCATGCTTTACTGGCTTATAGTCCAAAATCTTCACTGTATATCATTTATCAGTAATGGAATTTTTTAATTTCTAAAAAAAAAAGACAATATGTTTAAAGTTTTCATCACAGAAAATCGTAAGATTTTATAGATTAACAGCTATTTGACTATACTGATAATTTTCTCGTAACGTTTTAAGGTGTCATAAAAACAGAACAAAATATCTTAGAATTTCTCTCGATACAAAATATACAAAATAAAATTTAATTTAATACATTAATGGAGGCATTCAATAAAATGAGATGTCAAGCAATCAAGTTAAATGAGACATTGGGCATTGGGGTAGAAGAAGACATGGAATAGTCATCCAAGTAAAGAAAGATACGTTGGCCCCGTGGACGAAGCCATGTGGCCCCCCTTTCAAATATTTTTTTTAAAAGAAATTATTTATATAATTAAAATTTTTAAAATTATAAATATAAGTGACCCCTCTTAAAAAAAAAATTTGCATTTAGATGTTGGCCCCCAGCCTTCCCTTAGAGTTAAGTCTAGCTCCGTCCCTAGTTGGCCCCTCTGACTGACTCTGTATAATCTACTTTCTTTTTGCATTTTGCGTATAAACTGAGGGAGAAAAAGATGATAAGAAGATTTAGAAGGTGGGGATATAGCCATAAAAAAATTGAAGAGTTTAATGAAGTTGATCATTAAACTTTTTTACTCGTTATGTTGTTCTTTTTACTGCAAATTAAGAACTTGATCATCATAATCCTAGTGAGGACCCTAAGTATTAATATTTTTCGAAATATGATTCTTGTGAGATGATCGACTAAAGTTCCAAGCATATTGTGGGAAAGATCAACCCTTTAATTCATTCATCATCTTTCAAAGATGAACTGGAGTTTCATCCTCAAAATTGTTATGATCATGTAAAACATATTCTTAACCGTACAAACTTTTTATTCATTTTAGAATGTCACACGATTAAAAACAATTATGGCTGATGTCGAGTGTAATCAAATAATAAGAGTTGTCAAGATCATTAAGAAAATTATTATAACCAACTAGAGCTCTTTCAGCATACATCTCATTTCACAAGCATGCAAAACGCTTGAGTTTAGGGATATCGAAAAATGAAAAAGAGTCGAAAACTGATCATACGAAATCTATAGCTAGGAGCTGAATGGATGTGAGATGCAGTCATGCAGATATATTTCCAATAAAGTGATTGAAGGATAGGTGAAAATGCTGAAGAAGTGTCAAATTCGCTAGACAAGGAAGCAAAGTAGCTCTAGTGCCATTGCGTCTAACTTGCATAATTCTTGGTAATATCAAAGAGATAGACGTTGATCAATCCTGAAGCAAATTGGACTTGCTTTGCTCACAAGTTCATTTTGTTTCTTTTTTCTCCTTTCTGCTCTCATTTTCTGCATTCACTTTAATTGACAATCTCTAATTATGGTGTTGACCAAATGCCATTTGAGTAATTGAATGCAGCCCAAATTGAAAGCTTTTTAAGAGAGTGTATTACTACTAAGTCATCTAATCTACCTTGCAGTTATTTTGATGTATTGAGGTTTGCATAATGTTTATTACTACTGTCATCTCCGTGCTATTCAAGGTTATCTGAAACACATTTCAGGTACCTATATATTTCTGTTCCTAGTATTTTATTTTATAGGCTTTGGATAAAATAAAAAATGCCCTTAATTTTATTTACTTTTGGGCTCTTACGAAAAAAAAAAGTATGAGCCTTTTTTATTATTCTTTACCAAGTTATGAGTAAATCTTATTTTACTAAATTTTATTTTTTATAAAAGTAAAATTAACTTCTATTTTACTATTTACAAGGGCAGCCTGCTGTCACAAATGAGTCTCGTAGACAACTACAAATCTAAACAAGGGCCCATGTACCCTCTTTGATTTGTTATCTGGCTTTTCAAATTAAGCAGGCCCAAGGTTAGTTGTAGAGTGAACATTTATGTTTCCACTTTCCAGTTTAAACCAACTGCAGGGATCACTTGCAGACAATAATATCTTGTACAGGCGGAGATTGTCATAAGCAAACATAAACTTTATCTTCTAAATCTGTTTGGATTTGTCATCTGTAACTGAAGCTGGAGAACCAACCTAACAAATGTTATGTACATCCAATCTTAAACGAAACGTATTCTGTTACAAGTAACTCGTAAGTTAGTTGGCTCCCCAACCATAGGATTTAAAAAACCATAAAGCAGAAACCCTGCAAAATCATTATCGCATGAAGTCAAATTTTTATTTTCAGATAAAATTAACATAAAATTTATGATGTAAATTTTTCAAAATTGTGATAAGGATTTATTGAAGAATTATATAATTGTAATTCAGATTTTCTTATTTTAAAGAAAAAAAGTTAAAGGCAATTTAATTTGGTTAGATATTACTTAAATATATTAGTTTCTTAAAAAATTATAAGTTATGACTGTACTGCAAAATTATATAATCTTAAAATTACATCATTAATAGAAATTAAAATTTAAGCTTGTCAATAAAATATAGAGTCCAATATTTCCCTTGACGTGAAGAAGGAATGCTCTCTATTCTACATGTTACCTGAAAATATAATAGATAAAAGACTTTGATTAGTCATGAAATGAATTTTTGAGTCTTGCAGTACACTCGACATTACCAATCTTACATAATTTTCATTATTCTAAATAAATTAATGGCCATTAAAAATTATTTTTAATGTAACTCAACTTCTAAATAACTTAGTGGCTATTCATCACGATGTTATCAAGAATCTTTGCAGTTTTGTGCATAAATCCGTTTTTGCGAAGAGTAGTAATTTATTAATGTTAAGTTTTTGACATGTATATATATTTTGTAAGTTTTAATGTTTAATTATGATATATTTTATATTGTATTTATAATATAAAATATTTGAAAGTGATTAATAAAGATGATTCATTCCCATAAAAGTTTGTATTTTTCTTGTCAATTTATTATGCTAAATTAATAGATAAAATAATAAATTCATATGAGTTAATCTTTATTAAATGTAAGAAAATATGCACTTATGATAAAAATAAAAAGAAGTCGAAGTTCATTCATCAAAAGCTTTGCACCCACTATGTTGATATGTATAAAATTTTTATTTTTAATCTATTCAAGCAACGCTGATCTTTTTGGGATCCAAAATAAAGTTTTGTTAAATGAAACCTCATTACTTTTTGTATTGACTCCAAGTCAAGATCCACCGAACAAGAGGAAGCTAGCCGACAAAGGAAGAGATGTACAGCAATAAAGTAAATTAGCCTTTTCTACTTTTAAGCCTTGTTTCTTTGATCTTTCACTAAGTCAAGGTCTACAAAATAAAGGGAAGGACCGGAAAGGTATGCCAAGGAATTAGTCTTGTTTGGCAACCAGTAGCCAAAACGTGGAAATGGGAATACAACATTTGTTTCCTAACTTTTACTTATTTTGTTATTAGCGAGCAATTTTTAAAAATTGAATGAAGGTTAAATTGATAAGAGACGAAATTTAAGATTTAAAAGATTTAAATAGTATTAAAAATTAAAAAATTTAAAATATAATTAACTTTCGTTATCTATAAAAATTTAAGGATTAATAAAAATTGTTAAATAGAACAAATTGTTAAATAATTTATATTTTTATTTATAAGAAGGCGTAGGTATAAGATGAAATCAAATATTAAGAATAAAAGATAAAGATATTATTATAATACTATTAGGATATTGTTAAGATGTTGATTTTTAACGTAATCATGTTACGGTATTTTATATTAATTTCTTTAAAAATTACTTAACTTTGTTTTATTAATATTTTTATTTTTATAATAAAAATTATTTATAATTTATTTAAAACTAATAATTTTATAAATGATTGAAATTTTTTTACTAATTATTTATATACTATAAAATATTTTAATTATTTATCTACAAAATAAATCATAAAATACTAAATATGGGTAAAAAAATTTCTCATTATCATTTTCATATTTTGTTAACATGACTATTAATTTTGTTTAATATCATATCAAATACGTATAATCGGTAATTTCATAATTTCTATTCTGATTCCCACTTTTTATTACCATTCTTATTTTTTTATTCCCATTTCTTCATTTTTTTGAAGGAGAAGAAGACATATATATATTTTATAAGTTTAGTAAATATTTAAAGATGATTAATAAAGATGGCTCAAACATCATAAAAGTGTCTATTTTTCTATTCATCTAGTCTGTTTTCTTTTGAATTTATTTTTTTGTGAATTTATTATGCTAAATTGAAAGATAAAGTAATAAATCCATTTGTAAGAAAATATTCTAGAAATAAAAAGAAATTGAAGTTTGTATGTTTTCTACATCAAAAGCTGCAACCGCTATGTTAGAAAATGATATGTATAAAATTTCTAAGTCAAAATTTCAAAAATGTTATAAAAGATAGAAATAATATGGTGTGCCACTAATTATAAATGGTCACATGTATTGGGATAGTTTGGTTTTACCTACACATATGGGGTAGATGGTCACATGTTTGGTTTTACCTACACATATGGAGTAGATGGTCACATGTTTGGTTTTACCTACACATATGAGATAGATGGTCACATGTGTAGTAGGTATTTGAAATGTACTATAAATAGAAGGTTTGATGTAAGAGAAAAAAATGAATGAATGATATAAGAATAATTCTTCTCTCCCAAATTCTCTGAAATTTTAGTTTCGATTTTATAACAGTAGTATAGTTGTTGCATAAGAATCTAATAGGGTTGCTTAATCTGAGATCTTATCTGTCTAGCCCACTTTGTGCGAGTGTCATAGAGCTAGCTGTGTGTCTTTCATTATCCACCAACAACAGTGAGATCTTCTCAACAGCTGAAAAAGTCAGTAATATGCCTGCCCACATCAACTTTCACGCTTTATAATACGACAACTTGATCCCAGAAGTACGGATATTTTAAATGAAAAGAACATCATAATAATACAGAAACCGGAACAAAAGTGAGTGCAGGGTCTCAAATCTTCCACTCTTAGATGTTTGCTTTACCTGATTAATCGAGTGGCGGACACGTTTTAGAAAACTCGACACTGACCCTATACCAGCTCGAGTGGTTTGCAGTTAAGATTCTCTAAACAGTGCTTACAGGCGGGGCACAGAAAAATTTTGGATTACCTCCTCATGTTGCAAGGTGAAACAATCATTCCTGGCAGTAACATCTCCTCCCATAAAAAGTTTTTCTTTAGTAATTAATGATCCATCATTATTTGATATCGATTAAGGGGAAAGGGAGGAGCTAACCCACCTGCCTATACAACTCCAGCTTATTTGATTGATGAAGGCCACCATATCATAAAATATTGAAAGCTTGGTGATGGAGGGTCATGGTCAGCCACGTTGCAAATTCGATGCACGAAAACTAGGAACGATAAAGTGTCCAATTTTGGCTGGTAAAGATTACGATCTATGGTCACTAATTAGCAGCAATAGGCTCTCCAGTGAGTGTGAGAAATCAACTCAAGAGTAGTGAAAAAGAGGGTAGCTTCTTAATTATGATGTTAGGAAGAATATTAAAAGTATCTTTTAGTTAATATAAAGTTAGAGCTTCATGTCGAATTAGACTAATCAAAGTTACTTGAACTATTTAATGGTCAAATATGTACATCAGTAGGTGTTTATTAAGTTTACAGATAAACTCTTTTGTGCAAATTGATAAATGCTTTATCTGTAACCAATTACTACTGAATAGCATGCCATTACTGGTTGTGCATATGCCTAAAATTTTGGCGTTTATGCAATGATAAAAAGTAGGAGCACAAACGTCACTTTTCCAAGCTAGTTCATCTTCAAATTTGTCCTCTCTTTTATCGAAGAATCAGTTATTTTCATGAAGGTCCCCTTTTTTTTTCTCTCTTCAAATGAATTTGTTCTCAAATATAAATGCATAGCTAGACCCTAGCCTTGTACTTGTCATCAAGCTGCATAGTTAACACGTCTTTCTTTCACAAACTTATAGCAACCCTTAAATACCTCGTTGCTTTGTCTCCCTTCACATCACCACAATCTCATACATATTGTCCCTGTTTCTACACTAGCACTTCGTATCATCTGCATATGTAGTTCCAGGTTTTAGAATCAGCAGTAGCTCATGGTTCTTCCTTCAAGTCAAAACTCAAATCCTTATTCTCTGCAACTCCAACTTAAACTTTACCAGGCTTTCATATTCTCAATTCCTATACTCTTCTCTATCATTCTTTTTCTTCTCTTCTACTTGTTTTATCTCAAGAGGAGAGCTTCCACCCTCTCACCCTCTCCACACTCCGGCCCTCCAAGTTCCTATCAATCCTCTGCATTTATCTCCACCGTACGTAATAATATATGCCACACTGCTCTCTCGCATAGACAGAACAAATGATGTTCTAATATTACTCTTTTCGTGGCAATTTTCAGATCGGTTTGAAGAAAGAGGTGACAGAAAAACTACCAACAATTTTTTTCGATGAAGAATTACGGAGAAGAGAATCACAGTGAGTGTTTGACGTTACCTTACTTTAAGATAGATTCATTACTCATCAGTCAGGTGGTCCTTAATTCGTCTTGCCTAACAAAGGGTATTGTAGATCATAGTGTCAGTTGAGTTACTTTTACATTTTGAGCCATGTCCTCCAGGTGAAAAATCTTACCAACAAAAAGGTCAGTGCAGATCAATAATGATTCGCCTTCAACTACCCCTTTTTTGTTTTTCCTAAATCTTTTTATCACTTCCTTAAATTTGTCAACAGTTATAAAAAATTCCACAGTAAAGTAAACTCTGGTCTGATATATAACAGAAAGATTCGTTAGACAAAGCATGTTATACCACACTGAAAATATGAGGCTTTGCTGACATAGCGTAGCTTTTTAAGGTTCTCTCCTCTTATGTGTTCAATTCTAGTCCTTCCAATGAGACTCTACAGGTGATCGGTATATGTTCCTTATGAGAAATAAAATTGGTCAATGTTGTTCAGTTGTCCATTACCTTAAAAAGTTGGAGATTCCCATGTAAAGATCGGTTCCTCCGACCATGTCCTGTATACCAAACAAATCGTCTATTCTTCAAGGCATCGCCTTTTCTTTTTATTTCGAGTACTGTCATTTCATATTACAAGCTACTAGACTAGTAGTTTATTTAAAAGAATTAGCTGGATCCTTAACTTTAATTCCATGTTGGATTTATCTGTCTAAAAATCATACACCCTATCTTCCCTCGGTTTCTTATAATTGGATTGGTTCAGCTACTTCCTGTATGTTGCTGTAATGAGATTTTAGTCCATTAGTAAGAGTAATGTCACTAAACCTAGCACTCTACTTAATTTGTTCCTTTAGCCATAAAAAGTATAGTTAATTACCTCCACAAGACTTTTGTTCAGGTGTTGTGTTTGCTTGGGAGATTTTGAGATGAAAGAAGAGCTGCTCCAAATTCCATCGTGCAAGCATGTGTTCCACATTGAGTGCATACATCATTGGTTGCGTTCCAACTCAACATGCCCTCTTTGTAGGACTTTGGTCATTCCCACAGCACCCAAAGTCGATAACGTCCAGCAAACAAGTGGACACCCCCAGCCACCAGATCAAGACTATCAATTTCGTGTAGAAATCCACCAGCATCCACAAATTTTATCACCACAGCGCCAAGAGTTAGGTTCCACTTCCGGAGAAGACTTTATCATAACAGTTGATCCAGAAACTGTATCTCAGGCTTGCTCTACCAGTTCCCCCATTGCCGTGGAGAGTGAAACGGGACAAGGAGCTCATGCTTCATGAGAAAAAAGCTTATAGCTTTCCTGAAATAAAGTAGATATATAGGCAATTAGCTGTATTCATATTTTGATGGTTACATGATCATTCATACGATCCAAATTCTTCAAGTTCTTGTGAACCTTGCGACAAGATTGAGTAGCGAGTACATTCACTCGTGACTGCCACGGGACAATCACAATTTTCTTACGAGGACAGAATTTTGAAGTATATATTTTACTTTAGATAAATTATATTTAAAATATTAAACTTTATTTGATTTTATAATTTTAATTCAAATAGTAATAAAAAATTTTAATTTTAATTTTAATATAAAATCAATTTATCGTATGTTAACTCTCTAATTAATATTTTTAACGTGACACACCACTCCATTAAAATTTGTTATTAAATTAATTTTTAAGTAAAAAAGAATATATTAATTATTTTTATTAAAAGTAAAAATAATAATAAACGACAAGCTTCGTTTATTGGCTTGGGAATGTCAAGCTTCATCTTTGCCTGCATTTAATTTGAATGACTAATTATATCTAGAAGCAATAAGGGCCGCTGCACCTCCATTCTCATTTATTAAGTATTATATACTAAGCGCGAACGAGAATGGTTGTCGTCGTTTTGTTGACGTCGTTTGACAAAGTTATATTAACCTGTTTCGACTTCTTGTTATAATTTTCTGTTTCTTTGAATCCGTTAATTCACGAGCCGTTCAATCATCCAATCTCTAATGACATCCACAGATCTATTTAGAGAAAACTCAAATCTAATTTGAGATGAAAAAAATGTAAGAAGTGTTAGTTCTCAAATTTTCTTTTTATATGAAAAATCTTATTTTTCAAGTTTTTGGATTTTATTAAAATTACAACTAAAGTCAAATTTTAGTCATAATTATGAATTAATCCTTATAAGATCAAATATCATATATTGATCGTTAAAGTTTTTAAAACTTCTCAATTAAGTTCAACTTAATACAAATTTCACTTTCTTCTTTATAGACCTTTTTTATGTGTGACCCATTAGGTTCCTAATATATTGGTCATGATTATAAATTATAATTATAATTCATAATTAGAATTAGATAAATTAAAACTCCTTTTAATTTATCTTTAATTTCCTAATTAAACAATCTATAGTCATAGGTCATTATTGACGTCTAACAATATATAACGACCACCCAAATATTAAGAATGTCAAAGTGATTTGGTTTAACCTGTCTATATATGGCTATAATGTATAAATTAATCCTTTCGTCATCTAATATTCCAATTGGAATTAGAGTATGAAATTCATCTCTACTCTAAATAATCCAATCATGTTCATTCTTGCTAATTAGTAAATGATTTATAATTGATATTTGAAAACAACTTTTCTAAGTTTCAATTTACTCTGACCAGAGATTCTCAAAATTATTACTAATCAAGAACAGTAGAACATTCTCTCTAATTACTTTAGAACAACGAATTCTTTATTGATTTACTCAACTATCTCCACATAGTTCAAACTATATCCAATAACTACCGAATTGAACTACTCCAAGAATAGAACATAAGTAGCATCAAAACATAGTTGAAACAACTGAATTGTCAATAAATTCGCAGACTATCCAAAATAAAATTTTCCGCACAATTAAATCAACAATTACAAAAGCAAAAATACTAAAGACGCCAACGTTTGGTAACGCAGTTCGGCAAACTTGCCTACGTCTGCGGAGCCCTCACCCAGATTAAATTCTTCCACTATAGTTCACAAAAATTACAAAAGATTGATCTACCCCGTACGACTCAATCTATGTAACCAGCCCACAACTCTTAACTACCCGTGAAAGATTTTCACACCCACTAACACGACCGACTCGTGTTAACCTCGTCAAAGGATTTTCCTAACTACTTTACTCAACCAAAAGAACAATTAAAACCAGCAAAAGTAAAAACTCCAGATCAGAAGTTTCCTGCAAACACAAACCGACTACTGCACTTGTTCTTCATGCCACCATCAACAACATCACCTTTATGCTGCATTAATCGATCACTTCAAGAACTCATAAAACTTCAGCAACACTTCAATATCGTAGATTGCTTGTTAGAGCTAAATTAATAAAGGGAGTTGCACCAAGACACTAAGAACATCAGCTCAATAATACTTCAACACCACAACTGAAAGTAACAACCCCTTCAAGCCAATTTGCAACCACAGTTTCTCACAGAAAAAAACAAAGTAATTTTCACAGCCGCACAGCAATCAATGACCCCCATCAAAAGAAAGATGCCCTACAAGGTATTCCACGTCAGCAAGCAATCCACTATGTTCACGCAATCTGCCAAATTTCCTTTAGAAGAGTCCTTTTCAAATAAGGATAGAATTAGAGAGAAAATCAACTATCGTGAATTATGCTAATTCAAGTCCCAAACCCATCTACTTCTAAAGGAGGACAATCTTCAATAATTATTAAGGAAATTTCCATATCCAATTAAAATGCTAAAAAAAAGGATATATTAAAAATAAATCCTAACAATAAGTGCAATACTTTGATATCTCACTTTTGAGAAATCTTCTATATCCTACATTTAGTAGAGGAATGAAATTCATTCCTTAGTAATAACTATTTTTTTATAAATTTTTTTAAATATTAATTAATTAAACACTATTAATTAATTAAAATAATATAATTAATTTCTATTAATTACATTATAATTAATTAAAATATAATTAATTAATTTTAAAAATAAATTTTTATTTTTTAATATTTTTTACAAAACAATCATATCAATGATAATAGTATTCATTTATTCTTTTTAACTAACGATCATAATTATAATGATAATATCTATTCTTATTTCTAACTATATTTATTTCTATTTTATTATCATTTTTAGTTCATAAAAAATTATTACAGATAATTTGAATTTATTAAACATTAATTTCAAATTAGTTAGATGTATAATTCACATGTTAGGATATAAAAAGGTTCACAAGTCCAACATTGGCAAGAGATCAGGCAAAAAGTGTTGGCAATCCTACGGATGTTTACAAGACACTTACTTTATGACCTTTGTCAGTTTGATGACTAACCCCCACAACCAGCACCTCATCATTTCTTTCACAACGTGGCAATGAGTTGCTCCACGGTTTCCAATGTTAAATTAACCATCTTTTAATTTTAATAATTAATTTAATTTTAACTTTAAAATAAAATAAATTTTAATTTATACTTATTATTAATTATAATTTAAAAGTAAAATATATTAAAATTTTAATTATTATTGTATAAAAAAATTAATTATTCAATTTTTAATTTTAACATAATATTTAAATTTTATGATAAAATGTTTATTTTTAAATTTTATATAATATATAATTATTATCTCTAATAAAATAATTGATACCAATTTTATACCGTATTAAAATTAAATTAGATACCAACTTTAATTTAATATGATCAAAGACTATGTGATGTGGCTTAGTAATAAAAGGAAAGAAAGGTCAGTTTGGTGCAGAAGTTTCATAAATTCAGCACTGACATTAATGAGTTGGGAGTAATAATAAAAAAATGCAAATTAACGGCATGTATTTTTCAATCTTTTACATTTAAATAGATTCCATATAGTAGCCTACTTTTTATTTAAATTAGCTATTAGATATTCCAATAGGCTTAATTGGGACATATCACCTTGGTTTTATCTGATTTTGATGGGGCCGAACGTTGTTGGGGGGAGAACGACAGGTAACTGCAAACCTATTCGTTGTAGCGCAAGTACCGTGATGGCGGTTATATCAGGATTGGCTGCTGCCGCCTGACTGATCTGAGTATTTCTGGACGTGGTGTCCTGATGCCGAGCCTCACAGTAGACGCCAACTGATTCTGTCTGATTTTGATGGGGCTGAACGTACTTTAGCTAAAGAACACCTGCAAAACAATAAAGGCACGCCGGGGGTTGATTGTCGGCAGGTTCCTCCGACGCTCAAGTTAGTCTTTCGATGAGAGTTTTGGCGGCTAAAAACAAAGGAAATCAAGGTTCTAATGTTGTACCTTTTTCATGATGAGGTAGCACCTTATATACTTGGAATAACTGCTAGGTTTAGGGTTTAGGTCTTTACGTATGTATGAGAGATTTCCACCTACAAATAGGTCGTTGATGCTGAACCTAGGTCTAACATAGTCGACCTAACCACACCTATTTTTTTGTTAGATATCCTGATTTGTGACGTTGTTTCGTCTTGATCAATAAATACCTTTTCTATTGAAAAAAACTTGGTATTTCGTCACACTAAAAGCTGCACTAATTCTTATAATAATGCACGTATGGCAATCCATTTTTTCATAAAGTTGAATGTAGGAGATGACAAAAAGAAAAGTTGGCGACTTGCTTTGTTTAGAGGTGGCCCCAAAGTTGGACACTTTGAGCTCATATATTATTATATTTCATATCTTCTGCATTCAAAAAATATAAAAAACTCATAAGAACATTTATAATTTTTTAATGAAGGGATAATATATTACGTAAATCCAAAATCCTTTTTAAAATCTTTATTTTAATATTTAAATTTTTAAATCAAGTATTTAAAATTTTAAAAATAAAATAATTTTATATTCCGTTAATGCATAATAATTAATTTGTTTGTTATAAGAGGTTGAAAATTTATGTTGTTATCTAATCTTCCAAAAAGGAGCTTATAATGTCATGTGACAAGTGAGTCCTACTTTTAAGGATATCTAACAATGAATCCGCAGTAACGAGACATAAGTTTTATTTGGCAAACAACGAATTGCATTAGTTGTTAGCTGATTCTATCAGCTAATTTGACCAGCGAATAACATCAGCTATTTATTAAAGATGTTTGGTGAAATTAACTATTTAGTATTACCTGTTAATGTGTAAAATAGCTTATAAGGGCATGATTTTAAAAAATTATAAGAGCATGAATATTATATTTCTTAATATATCGTTGAATATTCTTAAAAGAATTTAGATTTAAATATTTAATTTTACAAAAATTAAGTTTATAATTTAAAAAACATAACAATAATAATAATAATAATAATAATAATAATAATAATAATAATAATAATCCAACGTTAAATTCTCTATTAATATGAAT
>JANZLX010000008.1:31755128-31775971 GCA_025531955.1 Erythroxylum orinocense | reverse complement strand
GACTTTTGGCGCATTTTTACCTCCTCAAAACTGTTTTCATCTCCCTTAGGAATCCTTACAGCCTGCTTCAAATTGAAGACAGAAGCTGTCTTATAAACAATTAATAACTCAGCAATTTCTGAATTTTAAGTAGAACCATAGACAGAAGCAGTCAATGAACTGTCCATAACCTGATTGGGCTTCACGCCGGGCTCGAGTTCGGACCTTATAGGGCCTGACCCTTGCCATTTCTAACCGATCTGTGTTAACTGTTCACGGTCCAAACATTTTGTTTCTCTCTGTTTTTGACCTTCTTAAGATGTCATTTTAGTTTGAGGACTAAACCCCAGAACACAAACTTAAGTCGTCTTCTTTGCCTGGTCGATTTGCTCAAATTTGTGAGACCATTGAGGGTGTCGTCATCGTGGTTGCCACTGAATTTCTGTCTTACTCACAACTTGATGCCTCCTTGGTACGTAGGATGATTGTACACATGACATGACTTTTCACAAGAAGAGATAAACAGTGATCTTTTATAAGTTTTGTGGTCGCTTGAGGGTTTTTGAAGAAGACAAGCCTGATAGGTGTTCAAATTTAGTGGTGAACATGCCTGGTTTACTGATCTGAGCTAACCTAGAATGTTGATGTTAGATATATATGGGCTAAAAATCATCAAATCTCTGAAGAGTCTTGCAAGATATGTTTGACTGCAGCTGGCCGTGCTGGCTGGTTCAAGTATCACTAGGCAGTATGATAATACAGCTGCATACATTTAAGAATGGCATAAAACCAGCTCTTTACTGAAGAAGTTCAATTACAGCAAGATAGATGGAGCCATACATACGTAACTGAACTGAGCCCTTTGAATGTTTTAAGAAGCTAAGAACAGAGAAAAGGGAAAATAAAAATTGGTTCACTAGTCTTTCCGTTTATGTCAAGATGTTTTGTTTTTGCATTCAATAGCATTTCATGTTTGAGAGAATCACTTGAATAAAAAATTGTCTTATATTTGTTACTCATGCACTGGATTACTGTGCTGTACTTTAGTAATCTGTTCAGCTGAAGAAGTAGAAAGAGTTAGAATGCCTCTTTATGATTGCATGCTTCTGCTGAAGCCTCATGTGAAGAAGGAAGCATTGGCAGACTTGGTTGCTCGGGTAGGAAAACATGTTTACGGTAGAAACGGTGTTCTCACTGATATAAAATCATTGGGCACTGTTCATCGGGGTTATGGTATTCAGAAGCTTGATGGAAGATGTTATCAAGTGAGTATATGTGTTCTGTAACTTCATATCATTATATGGCATGAGGATGTTCTTTGAGATTGTGACTCTAGGTCCTTTACGTATCTCATGCATTCTTTATGCTAAAAAAATCTGGTTACTGATGAAACGTTTAAGCTGTTCAAGGTATTGGTAATTAATTTGGGATTGTGAAGAATGGCAAGTTCCAGTCATATTTCATATTGACAATTCATGTCCTACATGATCTATTATATGGCATGAGAATGTTCTTTGAGATTGTGACTGCTTCCTTTACTTATCTCATACATCCTTTATGTTAAAAAAATCTAGGTACTGATGAAACGTTTAAGCTGCTCAAGGTATTGGTAATTAATTTGGGATTGTGAAGAATGGCAACTTCCAGTCATATTTCATATTAAGAATTCGTGTCCTACATGATCTATTTGCCGCAAACTCATCCTTATTGATTCCCTGAGCACACCTACGAGTTTCATTTATTTTGTGACAATCTTTTTTTAATTAATGGACTATTTCTTCTATCTTTACTCTTCCCTACTACTTCGACCACGCGCCACCTCGATCGCCTCCTCCACCGACCATTTTCCCTTTAAACACCGAAGACACCAACCACTCAAACCACCATCGCGATATTCCAAACCATAGTCTCAAGCTCAACAACCAAAGGACCCCTTCTCTACCATATCTACGAACCACCAAAATCCATTCTTTCCCTCCTTGCTTTCACCACCCCCTCCACTGCTGCTGCCTTTCGCCTCGCTCGCATCCTTTCCGGTGAACTGTTCCTTCCTACTTCCCCTCACCTTCCTCCTCCCTCCATCTCCCGCCATCTGTGCCTACCAAGATGATGCCACCGCCTCCTCACGGTTTTGGGAGGTTCCTGTGGGAAGACCGGCAGGTCAGGAAGCGGAATGGGTGAGTTCCGGATCTCCGTTTCTCGTAACTCATTCGAGGCCAGCAGCGGTTCGAAAGGCAGTAACAAGTTCAACAAGTGAGCAAGTTCCAGGCAAGTCAACGGTGACGGTGATTTTTTTCCTTAATATCAAAGATTTTAGGGATTAATTACTTAATCTGTTTTTTATTTCATCTAATTGTGGAGTTAAATCTTGTTATAATTAATTAAATACGTGAAAAAATAAATAACATTTTAATATATTTTTTTAAAACTGAATTCCACTTTACCATGTCAAATAAAATTTTGTGACACTTTATGAATGTATTACAAAATTTTATAATATTAAATTGATTCATTAATAGAAATTGAAATAAACATTTGCTTAGTTATTAAAAAATAACTCGATAAAAATTTTAAAATAATTAAAAAACATCTTAAATTTTGAAAAAAATATAAACTAATTATTCAATAATGTGTTAATGGTTATATAGTCTGTGGGACAAAAAGGAAGACATATCACAAACTAACCAAGTACTTCTTACATGGAACAAAAAAAAAAGTTATCATTTTACAAGTTGCTTGTTAAATACCGTGACTTGCTAACTTCTCATTTGGTATATAGATGTTCTGGTACTCATCTTTCTACGCGTGTTTGGAGTAGACCTGACTTCGTGGAAAATAATTCATCCACTACATTTTGGAATAATTACTCACTCCCAAGTGGTCTAGCTGTGGAGTCCAATATTCCCCTGACGTGAAGAAGGCGTTACTTGAAAAGATAAACAGATAAACTGCCACTAATAACTCCACTCGACTTCTTGAACCGTATTTCATATCACTAATAGAAGAGTCAAGAAATTTGTTAAGCTTGTCAATACAAATTAATGATTGTCTGGCTATGGAGTCCAATATTTTCTTGACGTGAAGAAGGTGTTACTTTAAAAGACAACAGATAAAATATTCAGATTAATCATGAAAGGAAATTTTGAATCTTATACTACACTCTACGTTACAAATCTTATTTTTTCTAAATAAATTAGTGGTCATTAAAAGAAAAAAAATCTCGGATTAGTCATCATACTTCCTGTCATTATCATTTAGTATTAGAAATTTTTGTAATGCTAAAGTGATGACTTTAGTCGACTGACTTTATAAACAATAAATAAAAATTTAATCTATTTGAGGATAGTAAAATCTCTCATTACGAAAATTAAAGTTTAACTGCTGACTAGTAATTTATATTCTTAATTGTTCTAATTTATTTTACCTATTATTATGCTAAATTAATAGATAAAATAATAAATTCATATGATTTGATCTTTATTAAATGTAAGAAAATATGTACTTATGATAAAAATAAAAGGAAGTCGAAGTTCATTAGGCAAAAGCTTTGCAACCAATACGTTGATATGTATAAAATTTTTATTTTTAATCTATTCAAGCAACATTGATCGCCTCATTACTCTTTGTATTGACTCCAAAATGAAGTGCTGTTAAATGAAACCTCGTTACTCTTTGTATTGACTCCAAGTCAAGGTTTATTGGACGAGTCCAGATTTCCTGTCCAATATTATGGTATCTTATTGTGTCTAATAAATCTCAGTCGTTTATTTATGTGGATCCCGCAAAATAAATGACTGAGATTTCATAAGACAAAATAAGACAGTAAAACTGGACAGAGGATCTGGTCTCCTACTAGACTAGAGGAAGCTATGCCGACAAACGAAGAGATGTACAGCAATAAAATAAATAGCCTTTTCTACTTTTAAGCCTTGTTTCTTTGATTTAGTCAAGGTCTACAAAATAGGGAAGGACCGGAAGGTATTCCAAGGAATTAGTCTTGTTTGGCAGCCAGCAGCAAAAAGGTGAAAATGGGAATACAACATTATTAATGATTCTCTAATTCTTTGCTTTCGAAACAAGTATTCAATTGATATTCGTCCAAAAAAAAAAAGTATTCAATTGATATGATTGCAAATAGAATTTTACGGATGGCATTGACTCAAATAGATCACAGCAGCTGACCATTAAAATATTAAAAACCGTTTAAAACTTTGCATCTTTTTTTTAATTAATAAATTGACATTAATTAATACTATCTTAACTTTATATAAATAAAATTTAATCTTTTCTTATGGTTAAAATTTAAAAATATTTTAAATTTTGACTCATTAGTGATATCTATTAAAATATTATTTTATTTTATTTTTTACACATACTATATAGAAATATTTTAAAATAAACATAAAGAGTACACGTAAAGATTATATGTTCAAATGAAGAAAATAATTTTTTTATAAAAAAATTTAAAAAAACTGTCTACATTATAACCTTTTCTACACAGCTGCAATGGTTTCTTAAAAACTTCTTAGACGCTAAGAACTCTTGCACCTCCAACATCTGGAGACAAATCCAACTTAGGAACCGCAATTTAGCACCTAAATAGATGCAACTCACAGATATACGAAGGCCGACAGAATGCCGTCCCACGTCTATCCATGCCTGTGATTAGAAAGAAGAAACCAAAGATGTTTCTTCTGTATCTCCTCCATAAAATTTTACTTTCTTTCTTTTCAATTGAGCGTTAAAACTTTTTTAGAGTTGAACATCATAGTTCAAAAGTGTTATCTATTTCTTGATAGGGCCTTGAAATTCCATGTTATGCCTTATTTTTTGAATAATTCTGATTTTTTTTTAAGTAGTAGATGAGGACACTTCCCGTACTATTGGAGCCTTTCAATACATAGAAGCCATTGGTGCACTTAATCCAAATTTATATGCAACATGAAAAGAATTGAAGTATGACATAAAAGAAAAGAATCGGTAAGCGATCAAGTTTAAGACTTAAAAGATTAAAAAAGTATTAAAAATTAAAAAATTTAAAATATATCATCTTTATCCATAAAAATTTGAGGTTTAATAAAAAATTATTAAATAGAACAAATTTAAATAATCTTATATTTTTATCTATAAGATGGTGTAGGTATAAGCTGACATCAAATATCAAGAATAAGATATAAGAGATATTATTAGATGTTGATTTTTAACATAAGCATATTACGGTATTTTATATTAATTTCTTTAAAAATTACTTAACTTTGTTTTATTGATATTTTTTTCTTATCATAAAAATTATTTATAATTAATATGAGTAAAAAATATTTCTCATTATCATTTTAATATTGAGTACCCAATGTTAACATAACTATTAACTTTGTTTAATACCATATCAAATACACATAATGGGCAATTTCATCATTTTTGTTATGATTCTCACTTTTTATTACCGTTCTTAATTTTTTATTCCTATTTCTTCATTTTTGAATGAGACCAAGACATATGTATATATTTTATAAGTTTTAATAAATATTTGAAAGTGATTAATAAAGATGGGTCAAGCCTCATAAAAGTGTACTTTTCTATAAATCTCATGTGTTTCTTTTCAAATTATTTTTTTCAAATTATTTTTTTTGAATTTATTATGATAAATTGAAAGATAAAATAATAAATCCATATGTAAGAAAATATACTAGAAATAAAAAGAAATTGAAGCTTGTATGTTTTCTACATCAAAAGCTGAAACCACTATGTTAAAAAGTGATATGTATAAAATTTCTAAGTCAAATTTTCAAAAAGAAAATCTATCCAACCAATAATTATCTATTTGGAGTCTTTTTATTGACTCCAAGTCAAGGTCTACTGCACAAGAGGAAGCCAGAAGAGACATAGAGCAATAGAATAAATAAATTAATCAAAAAGATTCAAAGGTCTTAAACTTTGTTACTTTTCCTACTTTTGAGACGTGTTTTTTTTTTAAATATTTTTACTTTTTTTAATGGCCCTAAGTCAAGGTCCACGAAATAAAGGGAAGCTGTGCTAAGAGCCTAAGAGTTTTGTAAGGTTCCCACAAACTTACTTTTCAAAAAGAAATTAAAGTTGACGTCCTAGTCTTTACACAGAGAAACTGAAACTTGTATATAAAATGCTGAAGCTACTTCCTTGGTGAGTGCCTGAGACTGAGAGGTGGATATTGAGAAGAATAGGTTGGTTGAGACTTGAGATTGAGATGTGGCTTACAAACAAGTTTTGGTATTGGGGCGTACTAGTAATAGTATTAGTCGCCAATATTACATCCCAAGGGTTGCTGTGTTATGGCTGTTCCTCGCATGAAAGAATTGCCCTTTTACAACTCCAATCACAATTCCCACTATTAGATTCTTGGGGGATAGGTGCTGATTGTTGTAATTGGGATGGAGTTACATGCAACCCAATAACAAGCCGAGTTTCCCAACTCTATCTCGTGGCCTCTTCTAAGAGAAGAGATTGGCACCTAAATGCCTCTCTGTTTCTTCCCTTCCATGAATTGGTAAATCTTGACTTGTCAAACAACTATATCGCAGGTTGTGTGGAGAATGGAGGTGAGTCTTCTTTGTCTTTTAATGCTTAAATGGAAACAATTCTTTCAAATTCCTTATTCCATTGGCATTGCGCGATGAAATGGTTACATACAACTTTTCAAACACACCTACTAACCAACTTTTGCAACTCCTCCTTTCTCTTACAGGTTTTGAGACACTATCAAAACTTGAAAATTTGGAGTCCCTTGATTTATCTGACAACAGTTTCAACAATAGCATATTATCATCTTTGGGTGGGCTTTCTCTCAAACAATTGGATCTGGACTTCAATGCTTTAAAAGGATCAATAAATATGGCTGGTAAGAAAAACGTAATATTTTTTATTTTATTTATTAAGTAATATGATTAATAAACTTATGATAAATTTTCATCTTCTTATTCTTTAGATTTGAATGCTTTAAGCTATTTGGAAGATCTGGATTTAAGCGGAAATGAGATCAACAAATTTGAGTCTGCTGGAGGTAAAACAAAAAAATGTTTTAAATGCTCAATAATGTATTTATCTACTTTTAATTTTTGAATATCAAATCATCCGTCACAGTTCACAAGCTCTGTTGTATACTTTTTACAACATAACAGGTTTAAAAGGTGCTAGCAACTTAAGTGTTCTTCATCTTGATAATCTTATCAACAATATAACAGACGAATTGCTAGACTCATTGGGAGAATTCCACAATCTTAAGAACCTTACTCTGGAGAGTGACAATTTAAGAGGAGCAATGTTTCGTCATCCAAGTACGTACATAAATTATGTGACAAATAACAATAAAATTTAATGTCCAAAATATATGTACGTATTATATGCATTGCATTATAACTTTCACAGGATACAGTTTGATAGAGTTGTCTCTAAATGATTGTTTTCTGGACGAAAACTTCCTCCAAAGCCTTGAGTTACTACCTTCACTTAAGGTGTTAAACATTCAAGGATTACAGACCGGTCTTCCAACATCACAAGGTTAATTACCAACTTTTCAACTTTCATGAAATAACGAGCTTTTAGTTTTCGGTTAGTTCAAGTGAAGAAATTATGTATTCTATTATTTATTATTAGATAAACTGTATTAAAGTTACTTAACATATTTATAATTATACTTTAAATGCAAACTTACACATAGAGTCATATGTAGATTGTTAATCAATAAAATAAATAGTTTCTATTGATATTTTTAGTATTTTTATAAAATTAATATATCGAAATAAAAATATATAATTTATCCATTCTCCTTAACGAAATAGTTTAAAATAAATTTTAACTACGAATAAATATATGAAAATAATAATATTAATTACAAATAATTTTTTTAAATAACAGAATTTTTATATACTCCATCTTTTTAAATTTTATGTTTTAAAAAACACTTTAAATAAAAAATATAGTAATAAATAAATGAGATCGAATTTTATCTATTTACTTAATTTTATTTTTTTATCATTTTAGGTTTTCCTCATCTAAGAATTTGGAGCAATTGAACTTAAGCAAGTATGTTCTCAATAATCAGATTGTGCTAAGTATCGAAAATCTAACATCCCTTCGATACTTAAACTTGGCAGATTGTGGACTAAGTGGCCATATATCCAAGAGTAAGTTCATGAGAATACATCTTTGACAATAACACATATTATAATCGTTTAAGTTATAATCATTTGGAGTCCCTTGGTTTAAGCCATAATCGTTTCAACAATAGCATATTATCATCTCTGTCTGGGCTTTCTCTCAAAAACTTGGATCAAAACGAATGCTATAAAAGGATCAATAAATATGACTGGTCATAAACATTTTATCTATTAAGTAACTTGATTAATAAATTCATGATAAATTTTCGTTTTCTTGTTCTTTAGAATTGAATGCTTTAAGCTATTTGGAAGAGTTGGATTTAAGTGGAAATGAGATCATCAAATTTGAGCCTTCTAGAGGTAAAACAGAAAAAAAATGTATTTATTTACTTTTAATTTTTGAATGTCAAATCATCCGTCACAATTCACTAAGCTTTGCTGTATACTTTTTACAACATAACAGGTGTAAAAGGTGCCAGCAACTTAAGTGTTCTTTATCTTGATAGTCTTGTCAACAATGTAACAGACGAATTGCTAAAGTCATTGGGAGAATTCCACAATCTTACAAAGCTTTCTTTGAAGTCCAACAATTTAACTGGGGCAATATTCCGTCATTCAAGTACGTACATAAATTATGTGACAAATAACAATAAATTTTAATGTCTAAAGTATATGTACGTATTATTTGCATTACATTATAACTTTCACAGGATACAGTTTGATAGAGTTGTCCCTGGACAATTGTTCTCTGGATGAAAACTTCCTCCAAAGCCTTGAGTTACTGCCTTCACTTAAGGTGTTAAGCATTCAAGATTTACAGACTGGTCTTCCAACATCACAAGGTTAATTACCAACTTTTCAACTTCCATGGAATAACGAGCTTTTAGTTTTCGGTTAGTTCAAGTGAAGAAATAGTGTAGTCTATTATTTATTATCAGAAAAACTGTATTAAAATTACTTAACATATCTTATAATTATTCTTTAAATGCAAATATACATTTAGAGTCATGTGTAGATTGTTAATCAATAAAATAAATCGTTTCTATTGATTTTTTAGTATTTTTATAAAATTAATATATTGAAATAATAATATATAATTTACCTATTTTACTTAACAAAATAGTTTAAAATAAATTTTAACTACGGATGAAATATATGGAAATAATAATATTAATTACAAAGAATTTTTTTAAATAATAGAATTTTTATAATCCATCTTTTTAAAATTTATGTTTTAAAAAAACACTTTAAAATAAAAATTATAGTAATAAATAAATGAGATTGAATTATATCTATTTACCTAATTTTATTTCTTTTATCATCTTAGGTTTTCCTCAGCTGAAGAATTTGGAGCGATTGGACTTGGAAAACTACGCTCTCAATAATAAGATTGTGCGAAGTATCGAAAATCTAACATCACTTCAATACCTAAACTTGGCGCATTGTGGACTAAGTGGCCAGATACCTAAGAGTAAGTTCCTGAAAATACATCTTTGACAATAGCATATTATAGTCGTTTAAGTTATAATCTTTTGGAGTCTCTTGGTTTAAGTTATAATTGTTTCAACAATAACATATTATCATCTCTCTCACAAACTTGGATCTGGACTACAATGCTATAAATGGATCAATAAATGTGATAGGTTAGAAAAATACGATATTTTGTTATCTAAAATTCGATCCACTAAATCACTTGAAGGAGTTATATTTAAGTAAAAATGAGGCTTTCTTTATTAAATTTGAAGCTGTTAATATATTAACATGATCAATAAACTTCTGATAAGTCTCTAATGATTATAACATTTTTTACAATGCTGCAGGCTTATGTGCTTTGAAAGATCTTCAAGAGTTAGACATGAGTGACAATTATCTTATTGGAACCTTGCCTTACTGCATGGAAAATTTGACATTTCTTAAACAATTAGATCTTTCTTCGAATAATTTAAGTGGAGACATTTACTTCTCACCACTTAAAAGTCTGTTATCCCTAGAAAGTCTAATCCTATCGAGCAACCATTTCCAAATTTCATTGTCTTTTAGCCCATTTTTTAATCATTCAAAGCTCAAGTCTTTCGTTGCTTTAGAAAACGAAGTATACAGTGGAAGGGAGATGCATAATTTGATTCCAAAGTTTCAATTACAGAGAGTCTTGTTATCTTGTTGCGGAAACGGTGAATCATGGCCACAATTCCTTTACTATCAACATGACCTTCAAGATGTTCATATTTCTCATGTCAGAATGAAAGGGGGATTTCCACATTGGTTGCTGCAGAACAACACAAATTTGGTGCTTTTAGATTTAAAGAATACTTCACTTTTAGGACATTTGGAGTTGTCAATTCAATCTAATAAGAATTTGGAGAGTTTAGATATTTCTGATAATAAATTATTTGGACAAATTCCATCAGAAATTGGAGCATGCTTTCTTGGATTAAGCTCTTTGAACATGTCTAGTAACAAGTTCAGTGGCAACATACCTTCCTCGTTGGGCAACATGAATAGATTGGATCATTTAGACTTGTCCAACAATGGATTGACCGGTAAACTACCATATCTCCTGATAAAAGGTTGTCAGGACTTGTCCGTACTTAAGCTGTCAAACAACAAGTTGCAAGGTCAAATGTTCCCAGGCAATGTCTCCTTAACAAGTTTGAAGTTGTGGCAATTAGATGGCAACCAATTTACAGGACGTATCCCTGATAGCTTATCTAAAAGTCCCGACTTGGTTTTATTGGATCTGAGCCATAATAATCTCTATGGAGGAATACCCCGGTGGATAACAAATATGACTAATCTTGAAGTTTTAGACCTCTCACACAACAAACTTGATGGAATTCTACTGCCAAACTTGTTTCCTTCATCTATATCACAAGTTTACTTGTCAAATAATAGGCTGCAAGGATCAATGCTCAATGGATTTAATTGCACCAGGATGAAGGTCATCGATCTTAGTCAAAATAATTTGACTGGTGGCATTCCAAGGTGGCTTGGCAGATGCTCAAACTTAGGATATCTTTTGTTGAAGGGTAATAACTTTGAAAGGAAGATTCCGAAACAATTATGCAAGTTAAAATATTTAAATCTTGTTGATCTTTCTTCTAATTATCTACGTGGTCGTATTCCTTCCTGTCTAAGGATAAGTGTTAATAATATCTCCTTCGATGTAGATCTTTTAGATCCTACTTCAATTTTCCGCTATCTTAGTATATTTGAATGTAATCCTCTTCCATTACCTTCAAAGGTAATTCAAGTGGATTTCACGACCAAGAACATATTGTACTCTTACGTAGGTAAGATTCTCAACTATTTGTCTGGGCTTGATCTATCAGATAATGCTTTGGAAGGAGTGATTCCTCTTGAAATTGGAAATTTCAACACAATCCAAGTGTTGAATCTATCTCACAACAATTTGGTCGGACCAATACCACCAACATTCTCAAATCTTCAGAAGGTTGAAAGTTTGGATCTTTCACGCAACAAATTGGAAGGTAACATACCCTCCCAGCTTACTCAACTACATTTTTTATCTGTTTTTAGTGTTGCATATAATAACTTATCAGGAAGGACACCTGATATGGTGGCACAGTTTGCAACATTTGAAAACAGTAGCTATGAGGGAAATCCTTTCTTGTGTGGATCACCATTGTTAAGAAGTTGCGAGCCAACATTGTTGTCTAATAATTCTAGCAACGGAGGAGAAAAAGAAGAAGATAGTTTCATAGACATGAACTTCTTCTACATAAGCTTTGCGGTGTCATTCGTCGTGATGTTATTAGGAATCTTTGCAGTTTTGTGCATAAATCCGTATTGGCGAAGAGCATGGTTTTACTTTGTGGGGAAGATAATGAACAATTGCTTTTATTTTGTAGTGGACAACGTTCCTGTGTTGTCCAAATATAGATTTTATCAGCCTTTTGAGTAGGGTTTCGTATTAAGTACTTAAGTTTTATGCTTCTGTTTTCATTTTGCTGCTTGTATTTCAGCAAGCCGAGATTGTTTTAATCAACCTCAACCTATTATGATACAACCATAAAGCAAAGACGAGCTTTCTGATTTTTCAAAGATACGATTTTTCTTGAGGAAGGTCCATCAAGGCATTAGATTTGATGTATTTTTGTAAATATTTAATTTATAGATACTTTTTCATCACATTAATTAAAAAACGAAAGAACAAAATAAAACAAAAAATAAAAAACGAATAATAATTCAATGCCGACAAAGCTGAGACTTTTATTATCACGTTGAGCCAACCAGACGGTCCAGACCTTCGCTATCTAAAACAAACGAAAATAAAAAAAGTGCCCAAGTCAATGGCTGACTTTTTGCCACGTAGGATCAACAGTCAACTTACGTGGGACCGACAAGAGTAATTAAATGGACCCCACATTGTTAACAATAATTAAAAAAAATTAATAAACAACAGACAGAAAATCCATCAAACAACGCCATTACCTAACATCCACCGGAACACGAATTGATAGAATCGATAAATAAACAAACTATTAGATTCCCGATTTCATCAAGCTCTTTTAGATCTCTAGGGAGGGTGCTCTACAATGGAATCCGCGTCGTCGGAGGTGAAGGTGACCAAGAAGGCCGGCGGTGATGACTCCGACACCGGCAGCAGCGGCCGTGCGGGCCATCATAGGGTGATCAGCGACGGCAATATCGGAATGCCCCGGGCGCCGATCGCAGGTGTGAGTCATAGGAGGATCGCCAGCGTGAGCGTGAATGGAAATGGAGGGGAGGAGGAGAGGGAGAGAGGGCATTCTGACTACTTTGGGTGGGTGTATCATATTGGGACTAACAAAATTGGGCATGAGTATTGTCACCTTAGGTTCATGTTTATCAGAGGCAAATATGTGGAGATGTACAAACGTGATCCTCATGAGAACCCTGGCATTGTATGTGTGATTTCTCTTCTTTTTTTTTTAAGAAAAAATTGCTCATTTTAGAATGTTTGTTTCTTTCTCTCTTTTCTCTTTTCTCTTTTCAACTTGTTTGGTGGTTGGTGGTGATACATTCAAGGATATGGTTCAGAAAAAGTTTAGAATTTTCTTGACGGTTTATTGAGCTTAAGTGGGGTTTTCACGGTTTGATTGCCATTGGGGGTGTTTTGGAGCTTTTTTTTCTTGTAGAAAATATGGGGAAAATGAAAGAAAGGAAGTTTTTCAATTTCTAAGTGCTGGGTTTTTCAAGTTTCGATTGCCATTGATGTTTTTGTTGCAGCCTGTTATTTGGGTGGAAAGAAACGAAAAAAGGCACTTCTTCGATTTTTAAGTTCCGAGTTTTTTTAGCGATGTCTTGCACTTTGTGCTGGAAGTATAAACTTGGACGACGCTTGAAGAGCTAAAATGGCATTCAAGGGAATCTGATAAGTGATGGAAGCATCTAATTGAAGAGGAAGCTCATCTAATTGAAGAGGAAGCTGAAACATTTGAAGCAGGATATAGTTTGTGTGTTTGATTTGCTATGATATTTGTAGGATTATAAAGATTCTTAGAGACATGGATCGGTGACTTTGAGAAGTTTGCAATGATAATGATTGTTAGGAAGTTGCTATGATGCTGCGTAAGTAGTCGTTAGCTATGCTCCGAAACAATTTTGTGGGCGGCCACGATTTGATTTTCTAAGGTCAAAGGATTCAGAGTAAATACTAGCATTGGTTCTGGTGATCTGAATTCATCTTTCAGTATATGTGCTTATTGATGTTTGATGCATGTTTTATTAGTCAAGCTCAATTCAGTTAAAGTCTATCCAATTGCTCTATTGTTGAATTTCTATTAAGACTGCCTCAATTTTTTCGTTGTATCAGTGACCTATAAGAAGGTGGGGCCTTCTCTTATGGTAGAAGGGTCAATCATAGGGTGAGTCACATATCTTTTATGCTATGTGTATTCTTATCTGTACATAGGAGAGGTGAAATTTGTCACCTCCTATCTGACAGTTTTCATCATTTAATTTGCAGTTTCTGTGTATACCTTCTTTAACAATTTTGTTTGATTTTATTTACTCCAGAGGAAAGTTATTATCTTCTCGAAACAGCAAGTGTATTGGCTTGTTATTAGACTCATGTTTGCCACGCTAACTCTCACAATCATATTTATCTATTTATTCTTGCGTATCTTTAGAGTAGAATTTAAACTTTTTGAATAATAATTTATTCTGTCATTTAGCATCATAAATTTTTGTTATGGTAAAGTGATTATTTTAGTTGACTGACTTATTAAATTATGAATGGAAATCAAATCTATCAAAAGATACTAAAATCTCTTTGTAATATCTTTACACACGAAGAACAATAAATATTAGACTTTAAATTAAAAAGAGAGAAAGTAAAAAATATAAAATCAATTGTACTTTAAATTAAAAAAAAAAAGAGAAATTGAAAAATATAAAATCAATTGTTTCAAGCTTTTATATATTACTCTTGACCAATAATTTATATTCTTAATTGATATAATTTTTAGTATCTTCTAATAAATTTAATTTTCATATATTTATATTCTTCAATACCTTAAAATAAAAAAAAGTGAAAAATAAAATCAATTCTTACTGTATGTTTCAGATCTGGTTCTTGACCAATAATTTATATTCTTAATCGATATAATTTTATCACAGTATAAAAGAAAAAATTTACATTAAAGAAAAAATGTTATCATTTTAAAAGTTACAGTGTTGAGCAAGTTGGTACCGTGACTTGGTAGCTTCTCCTTTCATATAGATGTTATGATACTGATCATTTTACGTGTGTGCTTGGAGTAGACCGGACTTCCTGGACAATAATATGGGACCATTACACACTCCCAAGTGGTCAGGAAGCGGACTGGGTGAGTTTTTTTTTTTTTTGGTGAAAAGGGTAAAGAAAAAGAGGACTAAGGCCTCACAAAAGCGACAGAGAGAGCATCATTCTGTAAATACTGATGAAGGCCCGGCATTGGAGTCTCCCATATATGCCAACTATGCGACGAAGAAGAGCCAAATTTTGCTAATAAATCAGCACACTGATTTTCTTCCCTGAGGATATGTAAAAGAGAACAATCCCAATCTCTATTCAGCATGGATCTGACATCGTTAATGACAACCAAGTAAGGATGCGAGGGGGAACAGTTGGTATGGACTAGATGAATAGCTTTGAGAGAGTCTGACTCCACAATAACCTTCCGATAACCATAATCCCAAGCTAAAGCAATTCCATGAGAAATAGCTTGGAGCTCAGCAAGAAGATTAGTAGCAATTCCAATAGAACCTGAGAAGCCAACAATCCAACGACCACCCTCATCTCGCAACAAACCACCAAAGCCAGCAGCACCGGGATTCCCAAGAGAGCTCCCATCAACATTAACTTTAACATAATTCGGCCAAGGGACCTTCCATGATACCCAACGACTCTCCTTCAGTAACGACGGAGCCTCCCCCACCCATATCCGACACTTATCAACAAGCTTCAAATAGCTATGGTGTTGTCCAATGACAGATAGTGTCTCACGCTGGAAAATCTCACGGTTCCTAGCACACCAAATGGTCCAAGCTCCAACAATGAATTTGATAGCGTGATCAAGGGAACAGGAAACATCAAACACATTAGTGGTAATCCATGCATCAATATCAAGAGTGAAAAAAGTAGATAAGGTGCCCAGAATAGCATTCCATACCTTTGTGGCCCATAAGCAATCGCGTAAAGCATGAACATTACTCTCCCAATCTTTACCACAATGTGGGCAAAGGGGAGAAGTGGCCATGCCTCGATTATATCGTAACAGGTTCGTTGGGAGGCGCTGCCATCGAATTTGCCAGATGAAGAACCTCAGTTTTTGAGGAATTTTGAGCTTCCAAATGTGCGACCAAAATTTGCCAGGATTTGGAGGATAAGGAAGACGAGTTACAAATTCAAAACCAGACTTCACCGAATAACAGCCCGAAGACGAGTTACAAATTCAAAACCAGACTTCACCGAATAACAGCCCGAGCTATTTGCCCCCCAGATCAAGCAATCACCATGAGTATGTAGTCGCGATAATGGCATGGCTAGGATAGCCTGTTGCAAGTCAGCCTCTAATGTTGTACATATACGAGAAAAGTCCCACTGCCCATGACCATCCAAAAGATCCGTCACTAAAGCCCGATTATCCCGAGGATCAATGTTGGATATTTGGTGACACAAAGGAAAGTCACCTACCCAGCGATCATGCCACAAGGAGATCCAATTCCTTCTAAAACAAGCAGCCCTGCTTAGACAAAAATTCCTTCCTCGTTTCTCATTAGGAGATGCATTGTCATTGAAGTCCCCAACAAGCATCCATGGAAGGGTAATAACAAAACTAAGGGCAGTAACAAGTTCAACAAGTGAGCAAGTTCCAAGCAAGCCAACCGTGAATTTAAATCTTAATATCAAACATATTAGGGATTAGTTAGTTAACATGTTTTTTATTTCATCTAATTGTGAATTTAAATCTTGTTAGGGTTAACTAATATGTTAAATTAAGAACATAATTAGTTACATTAATTAGTCAAGTTAATTAACATTAGAATTAATTAAATATGTGGGAAAATAAATATGATTTTAATATATTTTTTAAAATTGAACTCGGCTTTACTATTTCAAGAAAATAAATAAGAAATATATTTTTTAAAATTGAACTCGACTTTACTATTTCAAATAAAATTTTGTAATACTTTATGAATGTATTACAAAATTTATAATATTAAATTACATCATTAATAGAAATTGATAAGTTATAAATGTATTATTAAATTGTATAATCTTAAATTTTATTACTAAATACTAATATAAATAAAATAAACATCTTGTTATATTATTAAAAAATAACTTGATAAATATTTAAAAAATTACAAAACCATCCCAAAATAATGATGAAACATGCACAATATAAATATTTGATATAAATTAATTAAATATTATTTACATGACATTTAATAGCAATTAGTAAACTTAAATTGAATTAATTAAGTTTGATTTAAATTAATTATTTCTTGTAATTAATATAAACTATTAATTTAAATCAAATTCATTTAGTTATGATTTAATTTATAAGTTGAGTTAAGTTATTATATTAATAATATTCGATTAATTCACGTTTAATACTCATATTGTGTGCATTACATCGTTATTTTTAAATCTACGTTTAAAAGAAGGAATTTTTAAATATAATTTTTTTAAAATCTAAAAAAGCAAGAGATTTTTCTAATATTTCTTAGGTTCTTAGCTATATCAGTTACGACTGTTTATTTATTAACAATACTTAGTTTGTTAGCTACTTCAGTTAGTCAGTTTTCTACTCTTTCATGAACACTGTATATAAATACTTTCATTAGTTGCTAATAAAGCTAAGCTTTACAATTCCCAAAATACGTTTTCTACATGGTATCAGAGCTACTTTTACTTTCTATCTTCCACCAACTACTCTGTTTTCGTTTCCCAACTACTCTATTTGCTCTTTTCTTCTTTACTTTTCTTGATCTTTACCGTTCTTGATCGTCAATGGCGCATGATGATCCTACTCTCACTTCTAGTCCATATTACCTTCATCCTAATGAAAATCCAGCTTTGGTTCTCATTTATCCAGCTTTGACAAGCTCAAATTACCATTCTTGGTCTCGAGCAATGAAAGTGGCTCTTACAACCAAGAACAAGTTCAAGTTCGTTGATGGTTCCATCAAACCTCTGCCTGTCACTGATCCGTTATTTTCTGCTTGGGAACGATGCAATATACAATGGTGATTTCATGGTTGCATCACTTTATTTCATCTTCGATCACAACCAGTATGCTTTGGATTGATTTCGCTTATGAGATCTGGAGCGATCTTTGTGAACGTTTTTCTCAAGGAGACATTTTCCGCATTTCCGATCTGCAAGACGAAATCTCGGCCTTCAAATAAGATGATCGTTCGGTCACTGATTACTTCACTGAACTCAAGATTCTTTGGGATGAATTGCTGCATTTTCGGCCAATCCCCTCGTGTTCTTGTCGCACTCCTTGTTCTTGTGGAGCAATTGCTACCTTTGGAAATATCATGCTAATGACTATGTGATTTGTTTTCTCAAAGGATTACATGATCGTTTCACTACTATTCGGTCTTAGATTATGCTGATGGATCCCTTGCCCTCGATCACTAAAGCTTTTTCTTTGGTTATTCAACAAGAACGACAGTTAGCGGCTGGCTCTTCTCAAGTGTTTGTTAACAACACTGTTCGCCAAAATTCCCAACATTCTTCCAAGAAATCTCAGGCTCGTTCTTCTGTTGATTCCCGCTACTGCACCTTTTGTGGTAAATACAGGCACACTATTGACACTTGTTATGAAAAGCATGGCTTTCCACCTGGTTACCGGTCTCGCGGGCAGACTTCTCGTGCACATAACATGTTTGATGATAATGTTGCACAATCTCTTGCCTCTTCGCAGTCTACTGCAGTCTTACCATCCGATCCTTGTGTTAGTTTGACACAAGAGCAGTTACAACAATTGCTGGCTTTACTTCTGTCTTCAACTACTCCCTCCCAGCCTCATGTTACCAACCAAGTTCTTACTGCATCTTCTGCTCCTCCTTTGACTAAAGGTAATTCTTTTTCTTCTCATTGTTGGATACTCGATACTGGAGCCACTGATCATATCACACACTCCTTGTCGTTTTTTACTTCTTACACACAAATTCAACCCATTAATGTCACTCTTCTTAATGGTTCTAAAATCTGTGCTCAGTACTCTGGTATTGTTATTTTCAGCAACAGCCTTTACCTTACCAATGTCCTTTACATACCTCAATTTACCTTTAATTTGTTGTTTGTTCCTAAGCTGACTAGTATTTTGTCTTGTTCCTTTGTTTTTTATCGATCTCACTGCTCTATATAGGCTCTCCCCTCTATGAAGATGATTGGTACAGCTAAGGCTATCAATGGTCTATACATTTTGGACTCTCGAGTACACACTTTCTCTGTTTCTCCTCCTACAGCCTTATCTGCCATCACTGCTTCCTCTAACCTTTGACATCATCGTCTTGGTCACCTTTCTGATTCCAGACTGCGGTTGATGTCTTCTTATATTTCTTCTTTGTCTTTCACCGATAATTCTGCTTATAAAACATGCCATTTGGCTAAACAAAAGAAAACCTCATTTCCTGTAAGCACTTCGATATCAAATAAAATTTTTGATCTTGTTCATATTGATATATGGGGACCCAATCCTGTTGTTTCTGTTACTGGTCATCGTTATTTTTTTACTATTGTTCATTATTATAGTCGTTTTATGTGGATCATTCTTATGAAATCCAAGTCTGAAACTCGTACGCACATTCAGAATTTTTACGCTCTTATTGAAACCTAGTTTGCCACCAAAATCAAAGTATTTCGCAGTGATAATGGATTTGAGTTTGACTTATCATCTTTCTATGCTTCTAACGGTATTCTTCATCAAAAATCATGTGTTGAAACCCCACAACAAAAAGGCACTGTTGAAAGAAAACATCAGCATATTCTTAATGTCTCTCGTGCGTAACTATTTCATTCTCATTTACCTGAGCATTTTTGGGGTTATTGATAAGTCAATTAGTTTGCATATGTTTTGGTATTAATTTTGATCGATCTGCGAAATTGGTGTTTAAATATTGATGGAATTAATTGTTAAATGTTCACAGGTGGTTGTTAATACCAAAAGGACGAAAAAGGATCAAAAAGAGGCAAAAGAAAGAAAGAAATTTGAAAATTCCAGACTGGTCGAAATTCAGAGATTAGGCGTGGGCATGCCTAAAGACAGAATCCCAAATCTGCAGATTTCTATATTTCGTTTTCAATCAAAACACAACTGTCCAAGATCATCTCAACCTCTTTCCAAGAAGACTCCTACCGAAATTAGATGTAAACCTGATATAGACAAAAGGAAGACAAGATAAAGAACAGATTTACATGAAATAGGAGATTTTGGGGTGATTGTCATTGATATATACATGTATTAAGGGGGAAGGAAAAAGGAGATTAGCATTAGCTTAGGGTTTAATCGTAGATTAGGTTAGGTTTAGGTCAGATTTTCTATTCTCTCTTGGATTGCCGCACCTATCTATTTTCGTTCCTGGCTCACGATTTCTGAGTTCCTCCAGAGCATCATCGTTTTTCCTATTTTCATAGAAGCTCCCGCATCTAGTTTTTCATTGTTTAACAGATCATCATGTTTTCTCCTTAAGGCTGACGCACCCTCTGCCTTTCCCTTGGTTCACGTTGCCGCAATTGGATTTCCTTCTTATTTCAACAGACCATCGCATATTCTTTTCTCTTTGGTTCTTCGCTGTTCACGTCTTCAATTTCTTCATCAGTTCCTCGTAACCCCTTTTCCCTTAGCTGCCGCAATTTGCTTTAATTAGTTTTATGGTTTAATTAATCTACATCTTCCAAGTAGTTTAGTCGCATAGATTTAGGGATTTTTAGTTCTTGCAATTTTCTGGATTTTTTGGTTTCACTTTCTGCAAATTTCAATTAGTGATTTCTATTATTTTCATTAAAAGACAAGTTATGGATATTATTTCTATTATTGTTTCTTTTATATTTAATTTAATTATGATTAACTAATTTTCTTGTCTTGGTTGAGGGATTCATGTTCCATGTTTTTATGGTGAGATATTCTTAATCTTTTTCATATTGTTAATGAACATTGGATAATTTCAAATATGTCTTTTTAACTGGATTTGTTAGTTTCTAGGTGCGCAACTAGGAATTAATTGATT
>JANZLX010000008.1:31743256-31755028 GCA_025531955.1 Erythroxylum orinocense | reverse complement strand
CATAAACAATAATTTATAAACATTTTGCTTCTTGATTTTTCAAAATCACATACTTAGCTTAAAATTCAAAATATAAACACATTACCCACCTCAAATCCATGCTAGAAACTTGTCCATAGCTTCAATTTCTCCAAAGTCTCCTTCTTTCCCCGAAACTAAAATTCCCTAAGACAAATCACCCAAATTCAACATCATAAAAAATCATAATCTCACAAATTAATCTTAGAAAACACAAATCCCTCATATATTCAAGCTATCTAAATCAAAAACTTCCAAAATCCACAAATCACAAAAATTGGGCATAAACCCTAATTCAGAATTATCCAAAATTAAACCAATTAAACCATGCTATCTCCAAAATTGAGCTTAGGAAACATAATCCCATAACATTTCCAAGATATCTAAACCAAGAACTCATCAAAATCCACAAATAAAAAAAATTCGAAACTTACCTCATTCTTCACCATTTTCAAATTTTTCTTGGTTCCTTAGGAAGCTTTCATCATCCTCCACCTCTTCCCCCTTGAATAAGCCTCAAAACCCCTCTTGGATCTCATAAAATTGAAAACCTATGCTTTTCTCTTCTTTCTCCCATCACCGAAACTTCTCTCTTCTCCTTTCTCTCTTCTTTCTTTTCTTCTCTTCTTTTCCTCTTCTTTCTCCCATCACCGAAACTTCTCTCTTCTCCTTTCTCTCTTCTTTCTTTTCTTCTCTTCTTTTCCTCTTAAGTTTCGGCAGCTCCTATCCTCAAAAACTACAGCCACTACTTGTATTAGCATGCCATGTCATTTAATGAATGAGGAATGACCATACTTCCCTTCCATGTTAGCCTCAAACCTTAACCCTTTAAGTAGACTTCCCAAATTGCCATTGAAGTTTACTTCAATTCATACTTACTTTAGGACTTTTTTTCACCATCAAATTGAAGAAATTTGCCAAAACTTCCTTCCAGAGAAATGTTCCTCATTGTCTCAATTTCATAATGCCACCTAAATAATTTAATTTGGTGCACTACACCAAGAGTTATAGTCCAAACATCTCGGACAGTCATTATGCTAACACATTTTTCGGCACTTTACCTCCATCCAAAAATTGACATTCTTAGAGGCTGAATTAAAATTCACTTTCTTCAGACAAATTGTAGCCTTATCTTTCTAGTTTAATCCAAATCAAGAATCACCTCATTTGGATAACTAGAACAAAAATTATGGCCAAAATACTTTATGATTTTTCTAATCCAAAACTGCACACTAAACCCGATTTCAATTCAGAAATTGAAAGTCTTAGGGGCTAAATTCAAAATTCACTTCCCTCATATGATTTGTAACCCCAAGTATCTATTTTATTTTTCCTTAAGAATCAATTCAATTGGATCTCCACAAACCAAGAATTCACTAAAATATTGAACCATGTTCAGAAAATTGTCAACTCACTTTGATTAAATCAATCTCTTTCAATTTAATCGCAAAAATTATAAATTTCCCATCATGATGTAGATAATTGTCTTAGAAATCCAACGTTTCAAAAACCAAGTCAATCGGATGTCGAACGGAGAAATTATAGGCAAAAGATTGAACAAGGGTCAGATTAGGGGAGGAGAATAGCAAAAACAAAAGGATTTTTCATATATATATAAAACCGAAATTCCAAAAATCATAACTATTGATCCCAAACTCCAAATTTGACAAATTTGATATCGATGAAAAGATAAAAGGAAGCTCTACAACTTCCATGAAGAACTCGAAAATCAATTTCATCTCTAAAGGGGCCAAAAATCCAATCAAAGTTACTGCCCCTACTTGTCATCTCAAAACAGTAACAGAACTTCCAAAAATCCTAACTTCCTATTCCATAGTCCAAAAATTCCAAAATTTACATCAGTGGAAAGATCAAAACATAATCTAAAAATTTCGTGAAGAACTTAAAGGCAATTTCAACCTCCAACAAGGTCAATTTTCACTAAAAGATTCTGCCCTGTTCAACATCACCTAAGCAAAAATCAAACTTTCAAATTTCATATCTTCCAATTTCCACATCCAGAAATTGCATACTTTATGAAGATAAAAAGCTAGGAATATAAGCTACAACTTTTATTAAGGCCACTTTCTCCAATTCAGACCACATCACCTGAACCCGATATCATGGGTGATATCCGAGCCCGCGTCTCACGAGAATAGTATGCTAGAGCACTCGAATACAGTCAAATACTCAGTATACAACATTCAGTATAATTTTTTTTGAATAAGATCATATGTGCGGCAATCAGTAAACAATTTGGGCCCGCTTTAATTTGTATTTTCAGTCATAATAAAACACTCAACAGTATTTAGCCACTTCATAAACCACAATCCATAACCAAATTGCCAATCAATTTCTAAATTTTCCCCAAAAAAAATATGAAACACAAACCCATACACACCAAATAAAATGTCAAGCACGACGACCGTATAAATTTCACAAAAAATCCCATTTAAACACATATACTAGGAAATGTCATGAATGCATGTACAGTCAAGTTCATGTGCAATTTCACTATTCATGTGTAATGGTATGCATGAATATAGCAACACCATACTAAACACTCTCGCCCCTTTCCAAATTACTATTTTACCCTTTCCATTGGGGATGGGATGTTACAAATACGGCGCTAGGCCTCAAAGCACAACATACACAATCCTTTACTTAAGAGCATTCTCAAAGACAAAGTTAAATAACCTTAACTTCGAAAAATCATAACTTTCAATCCCGATATCAAAAAATATTAAACTTTATGGCGACGGAAAGCTCTCAACATAAGCTACAAGTTTTAGGAATATCATTTTCTCAAATTTTGTCTAAATAAAAAAGTCAACTTTTTTACTCCAAAAAGTCAAACTTTCTCATCAATTTTCGTTAAGGCACCAAACATCTATAACACGATTCATATACAAAAACACTCATTGAATTTCATTTAATATTTCTAAATTTCCACTTAAAAATCGGGGTCCAACATCTTCATTCATACTTATCAAGAGGCCCAAATGATATCTCTCTCATTTAAGAGAGGTACAAATCCCATCTACGTCATTCACATCCCTCCGCATGATTCATTTAATGTCCAACATAAGACTACTTATCATTCGGTTAAGAATAACTTAGTCTAATATCAAAACACCGAATTCCTTATTTAGGAAACCATGATGACTTCAGATCAGAGGAATAAAGTCAAACCATATTGAGAATCACTAATGACATGAAACCATGTAGTGTTATCTTTGTGGGTCGGTCCAATATATGTTCTCTAACATATATCTATGCTTATGATTTGATAACTCATATCCATGATCAATAAAACATGATCATCAATCAAAACACATACTAGCCTTAGTTCATTATTGTTCCACCAATAATGATCGACCAGGGACAGTTTAGAATAGTGTCATAATACTTATGGTTTTACTATCAAGTCACATATTTGATGACATAAGCTTAATACCATTCATGGAATGTAAATCACATTACATAAACAAAATACATGCATATATGAAAGGAATAACTCATAGTATATTATTAAAAAATCATAATATTAATACATGAATCACATATGTCCATTGGCCTAGGGCACACTACTAACAGTGTATAGATTATAGATGGTTAAACGATGCAACACGAAAAGATCATTTCCCCTTACCTTTTATTGACCAGATGCTTGAAATGCTCGCGGGCAAATCACATTACTGTTTTTTAGATAGTTTCTCTGGGTACTTTCAAGTACCTATTGCACCGAAGGACCAAGATAAAACCACCTGTACATGTCCTTTTGGCACCTTTGCATATCGAAGGATGCCTT
Source organism: Erythroxylum orinocense (assembly GCA_025531955.1). NCBI lineage: Eukaryota > Viridiplantae > Streptophyta > Magnoliopsida > Malpighiales > Erythroxylaceae > Erythroxylum > Erythroxylum orinocense. The sequence continues at coordinate 31,751,199 of JANZLX010000008.1, read as the reverse complement.
TTGGTTTATGTATTACTCTAGGAACTTTTTAGCGTTGTGTGATGGCTATTTTTTGTGAATTCTTAGAGGAATGCATGGAAGTTTTTATGGATGATTTCACAATTTATGGTGATTCTTTTGATAATTATCTCTTTAGTCTTGCAAAAGTTTTAAAAAGATGCATCGAGAACTTGATTTTGAACTTTGAAAGATGTCATTTCATGGTCAATGAAGGTATAGTGCTAGGTCATTTAATTTCTAGCAAGGGGATTGGAGTTGATAAAGCTAAAATTGAGGTTATATCTTTTTTGCCTTATCCTGTTTGTGTTCGAGATATCAGATCATTCTTAGGTCATGTAGGATTTTATAGGTGGGTCATAAAAGATTTCAGCAAAATTACATTACCTCTTTCCAAGCTTTTACAAAAAGATGAAAATTTTGAGTTTGATGATTCTTATAAAAATGTTTTTGTCACATTAAAATTAAAACTCATTTCCCTACCCATTTTAGTTTTTCCTGATTGGACCCTACCTTTTGAGCTTTCATGTGATGCTTCTAATTATGTTGTAAGGGCTATGTTGGGCCAACGAGAGGAGAAATTGGCAAGAGTTATCGCTTATGCCTTAAAAACACTGGTTCCAGCTGAAATCAACTATACAACAACTGAGAAAGAGTTTTTTGCAATAGTTTTCAATTTATAAAAACTCAGACAATATCTGTTAAACTCACATGTAATCAGTTTAATTGATCATATAGCCATTCGATATCTCCTCAAGAAATCACAGTCAAATCCTAGAATGATACAGTGGACATTACTTCTCCAAGAATTTGATATTGAGATAAAGGATCGAGCTAGTGTGACAAATCACATAGTTGACCATTTGAACAGACTACTAGATGATACATAGGGAGTGGACTCTTTTGAACTGACTTGCAATTCTTTTCCTGATTCAATTCTATGTGCTTTAATTTTTAAAGAACCTTGGTATGCGCATATCGTCAATTATCTTATGACTAGACTAACTCCTACTTTTATGTCTAAGGTGCAAGTTCAAAAGCTAAAAAGTGAAGCTCAGCATTACATCTGGGATGCCCCTTATCTTTGGAGACTGTGTAGTGACCAGGTAATCTAAAAATGTGTGCCTAATAAGGAATTTGATGCTATAATTTCAGCTTGCCATTCAATGGTTTGTGGTGGGCATTTCAGTGCAAGGAGAACATCTTGGAAAATTCTAGATTTTGGTTTTTATTGACTTACCCTTTTTAAGGATTCATTTAGCTTTTGTCGGTCATGTGATAAATGTCAACGTTTTTTAGGGTTAGGAAAACGGCATGAAATGTCGCAGCAATCTCTTTTGTTTTGGGAAGTCTTTGATGTTTGGGGAATTAATTTCATGGGTCCCTTTCCCCCATCATTTGGCCTTGTGTATATCTTCTTAGCTGTTGACTATGTGTCCAAATGGATAGAGGTTGTCCTTACCAGAAAAGATGATGCGCAAGTAGTATCCAAATTCCTTAAGTCAAACATTTTTTACCGATTTAGGATTCCTAAAGCTGTGGTTAGTGATAGAGGGACGCATTTTTGTAATAGTGTCATTGGTAACTTATTTTCCGAGTTTGGAGTTACTCACAAAGTCTCCACTTTTTACCATCCACAAACCAATGGCCAAGCTGAAGTTTCAAACAGAGAGGTGAAACACATCTTGGAGAAAATAATAAAGCCATCAAAGAAAGATTGGAGCTTACGCCTTAAAGAAGCACTATGGGCCTATCGCACCACTTATAAGTCCCCAATAGGCATGTCCCCTTACCACTTAATCTACGAAAAAGCTTGCCATTTGCCTGTGGAGTTGGAGCATAAACCTTATTTGGCGATCAAGAAATGCAACATGAACTTGGAATCTTCCAGTATGGAAAGGAAGCTCTAACTGCAAGAACTAGAGGAGTTAAGGCTAGAGGCATATGAACATTCTCGCCTCTACAAAGAGAAGATAAAGTTGATGCATGATAAGATTCTTCAAAGAAAGAAATTTAAGGAAGGGGACAAGGTCCTATTATTCAAAGCTCGTTTCACCTTTAAACATGAAAAATTCAATACTCGTTGGGATGGATCGTATGTGGTCACTAAAGTGCACAAATTTGGTATGGTCAAGCTTTTACATGAAACTGGAACCAAACTCAAAGTGAATGGCCACCTATTAAAGCTTTACCATGAGAATTAAAAACCACCTTTAATGTCAGGTTCTTTCTCTCCTTCATTTTTTTTTTATTTTGGGTCTGTGACTAGTTATGAAATGTTTGATGTATCACTTTCCTAAACAAATGTTCGGGAGAAACCATCCTAGTTTGAAGAGAGTTGTGTTTTTACTTTCTTCAATAGCTCTACATTCCAATGAAAAGGTCCCTCTCTCTCTTTTTGCCCCTGATATTTCCATTGTTCTTATGATTATATTTTTATCGTTGAGGACAATATGGTGTTTAAGTGTGTGGGTGGTTTTCCCATCTTGCAGCTCTTGTTTGTGCTCCATTTTGGGCATTTACATTTTTATGTTAGTCAATTATACATAATGTTCATAATTTTAAACTTGGTGATTGCAAAAATTGAGTTTCTGATGATTTTCGCCGCGATGTACTATGCCTTCTCCACTGCCATATGTATGATTTTCTCCATGGCGAACTAATTCTTCACCACGGCAACGTTTGTGAGTTGAACAGTTCACTGCGACGAACTTTGGTTTCGCCGCGGCGCCATACTCTTGCAGAAATGATTTTGTTTTAAGAACAATTTGCCTCATTTCAACAATTCTCCCTCGTGCAATTCTTTTCACTATTGTTTCTCAAAACATTTATAAGTTTCAAAGTGATTCTTGAGTTTTTGAAAATACCTTCCATTCTTTAAATGATAGTTAGAGTTGGCTAAATTTATTTTCAATGATTTCAACACAAAGTAAGTGAAGATATGCTAATAAAATAACACTTTATGTTTTTAAAACTTGAGATTATTCATTGAGATATTAACCTTGTTGGAAGGATATTTGGGTCTGAATTTTCAAATTTTTGTGTGTATCTGCTTATCATATCTCTTTAGATCTTGTTTCAATTTTTAGTCAAAGCTTTATGAACTAGAATTTTGTTAATATGATAGAGGCATTCTTTCAAAACCCTTTGACCTAAACACAATCCCATAAACACCTATCCATTGCTAGCCTCTTGAACCATAATTCTTGAGTATATGCACGCATCTTCTTACGTGTCAATAGTTTACTTTGCATTTTCTTATATGTTAAAAGGTCATTTTGCATTTTATTCTAGTTAAAAAAAGTGTTCTAAACATGTGTTCTTAAAAAAAAGTGTCAAAAAAAAGGATGTGCTGTTATTTGTGTAAATAATGTCTTACTATTGACATCTATTTCATAATTGTAGCACATGTACTCATACTTTTTCTTCTTTCGTCCATTCCATCCATTTCATCTAGCCTTCCATGTATTACAACCTCGAAAAGTCCTCTTAATTTTCGAGATTATAGTATTATAGCCTTCGCCTTCAACTGCTTCTTGATTCTTATATCTTGATCTTTCAAGAATCAGTTATTCAGTTGAGTTCTGTAACTAACTCAAGATGATTAGTAATCCGACGTGGTATTGGATCTTCCGTCTCACTTCTTTCCGTCTGATGTTTTTCTTGCGCGTCCGTCTCATTTTCTTCTGTCTGATTTTTTAGTTTGCGCTTCCATCTAATTTTCACGTTTGCACCTTGCGTCTTATTTTCTATCGTTTCATTTTTTGATTTGCGCTTCCGTCTGTCTTTTGTTTCCGCGCTTGCGTCTGAATTTCTATCGTCTGTCTTTCGTCTAATTTTCCATCGTCTGACTTTTATATTGTCTGTCTTTCGTCTGATTTTCCATCGTCTGACTTTTATATCGTTTGTCTTTCGTCTAATTTTCCATCGTCTGAATGTTATATCGCCTGTCTTTCGTCTGATTTTCCATCGTCTGACTTTTATATCGTCTGTCTTTCTTTTGATTTTCCATCATTTGACTCTTAGCTTCTTGCTTTCGTCTGATTATTGGCTTTGCTCCTTCCGTCTCATATTCTTCTGCTTTCGTCTTACTTTCTTCCATTATTATTTATTCTTCATCAAAATCATTTACGTAAAGTCAATTTGACTTAACACTGATTTGATCAGCTGATTGCATTAGCTATTTGTCATTTAAAGTTTGATAAAATTAGTTGTTTATGTGTAAAATGACTTATGAGGATATGATTTAAAAAAATTATAAGGGTATGAATATTATATATATTAGTATTTCTTTGAATATTCTTATACAAATTTAGATTTTAAATATTAAATTCTACAAAAAATTATGTTTATAACTCTAATAAAAATCATATAATAAACAACAACAACAACAATAACAACAATAACAAAAACAACAACAACAACAATAATCATGATGATGATACATCCAAACATAAAATATAATAATACAAATGAAATTTAACAACACAATTCAAATAGAGCAAAAGAAATGAACATCATTATTTAAAGCAAAAGTTTATAAAAATTTCAAGAATGACGTCTAACTGCCATTAAACTAGAAGCAATATTATCAGGAATAGTTGTCGTCTCCCGAGTTCTCTGTTCTTCTATGTCTTTTTGTAGAGTTAACTTCAATATCTTGCAATATATCTGGAGGTATAAATTCAGGATCTTGATCGATGATGCTAAAAGCAGGGTCGCCAATTGTACTTCTTCTAATATAGTTATGCAACGCAAAAGATGCACAAATTATTCTATTTTGATCTATTAATGAATACTTAGGCATTTTCTCTAATATCTTCCATCGAGCCTTAAGAATATCAAAAACCCTCTCAATACAATTTCTCAATGATGAATGAGCTCGATTAAAAACTTCTCGAGATCCTCTTGGATTTGCACCATGAAACTCCGATTGATGATATCCGTTGAAAATTCATCCATAGCAGTCAAAACTTCTTAAAAAGCTCTAATCACAGTTTCACCAGAAGGTTGAAAAATGCTCTTGGGTATCTCTATTAGAGGAACCTTTATTTAGGACATACACGAATAAACCAACTTTCTCCAAAATAAACATCCTATCAAAAGGTCTCAAATCATAATTATTTTCCAAAACCATACATAATTGACGAAATTTATTTTGATTCATCCTAAATGTATTAAAACACCTTTTTTCATGACCATTCAATAATTCATTCATGCATAGTTCTCCTGTTTGATAGGAAGTCATGCATAGTTCCTTATATATGTGGTTTAAAAAATACACACTTATGTAACCCATTACACAAGCCATCGAATCCCAAAACTCAATCTCATTGTCCAAAAATTGCTTCATTTGTAGAAGTTGCATAATTTGCATAACATTATAATCCATACGTACAGATCAATAAGTAAAATTATATTGTAAATAAACAAGACACTTATATGTCTAAATATAAAGAAATACATAATATAGCATGTAATAAAATTATAGATTACCAATAAGATAACATAATATAATAAAATAAGCTAACCAAATTCATAATGTCTTAAAAAACATGTCAACATAAGTGCAAAAATAATAAAAACAATAAACTAAACATAGTAATAGATAGATAGAAACTATGTTTAATGTTTTTTATTTTTGTCATACTCATATATAAACTTTATATATTCAACCCTCTTTGTATCATCTGGTAAAAAAAAAAAAGGACCTTTTTTGCAAATCTTTAATCAACATGCAAGCAAAGTAAAATTTAGGAGTATCAGTCTCTAAACCAGGCAAAGTACATATTTTTCCTAAAGCATTTGTAATATCATGATGTGATGCACCAGCACTAGTATTTTGTGATGTACCAATATTCAGCGTGTCCAAAATTTTCGTAATGGATCTATTCACCTCCATTGTTGCACTCTGCCTCTCTTGAGTCAATTGCATCATATCGTCAAGCCTCTCACACATTGCTGCAAATCTTCCTACCCTTTTAGTGGAATCAGTTCTTGCACTCTTATTACTTTGTGAACTAACACTCTCCAAAACCCTTTTGCATCTTCTTCTCTCACTCCCTTCGTCGTGTGTAGTTTGAAGGGTCGGGGTAGATTCTCTCCACACTTCTTCCCAATTGTTTAGACCCCTAGTCTCATCTATATTCTCACGATCATGGTAGGCTGACAATTGATGATGAGCATTATAACTATCAAGTGGAGAAGGAACATATACTTCCTCAACTTCTCGTTGTCCTTGTGGAGGGTCAGCCACAGGACAAAATGTACTCTCTCCTCGAGCCAAACATCTAAAAAGTTTATCCAACTCACATTCAAGTTCAGGTTCAAGCCCTTCCTCTTTAAATGTTTTAAAATTGATGTTCTTTTACAAAAAATTAAATAAATTATATTTAACTAACTATTTAGCATTAGAGTAAAGGAAAATAATTTGAATTGGGGAAAAGGGGATAACCTTAATCTTCAAAGTCTACCATTTCTCACTAGCAGTAATTGTTCCTTTTTCATAATCCCATCCTAATCCACTTTCTTTCCCTTTCAATTGTTTCCAAAGACTCCATCTTGTTCTCATCTAGTGAAACTTATTTTTAAGCTTTGTCTCTTCCCCCACCTTCTTCTATGGTAAACTTTGATCAATAACTCCACCACTTTTTCTCTTACCCCTTTCAATATGTTGAATACAAATTTCACAAAAGATAAGAAGAGTTTCTTTTGGCCAACGAATCTGACCTATATCATTCCCCCCTTGACTTCCTCATTTATTTCCTTTTTAGAATGATGCTATCTAATCATATAAGATGAAAAAGATTATATGCTAGTTAATCAATTTGCAATTGATTTCACTACTTAATTAGCTTTACTAGCTTGAATTAGACTAGTTTAATGAAATAAATATATAATTACTTTTTATCATTATAGTTTTTATTAATTACTTAATTTAAAGTTATTTTATCTCTTAATTTAAAATGAGTAATAGAATTAACTTGTGAATATTATTCAAAATTTATATAAAATTGTAATATATTTTTATTTAAAATATTATATTATTAAAACATTTTTATTAAATTACTATTTGTTTTTATATAATAATTTAAGAAAATTATACTTCTTTTTGTAACAAAACAGTTATTAAATAATTAAATAATATTAGAAAAATATAAACATGAAAATAAAAAAGAAAGAAAAGAGAGAGTTAGGGATAAAACATGAAAATAAAAATGAGAGAGTTAGGGATAAAACAAAATGATTACAAGTTAGGCTTTAACTCCTTAAAATTAAAATTAAAATTTATTCATTAATACATGATTAAGAAGTTATGCTTTAATACCTTATGTTGGACCTCGATCTTTAAGTGGAATTTAGAAATATTAAATGTATGAAATGAGTATTTTTGTATATGTATAGTGTTATAGATGAAATTATACCTTAAGGAAATTAATGAGAAAAAAATTGATTCGTTTTGATGACTTTAATATTTGAGTAGATTTGTTTGAGTTATGAAAGTTTAAGTGAATGAGATGATTGAAAGGAAGGTGAAAATTAAGAAATAAAGAGAAAAAGTGTGAGAATATGAAGAATTGAGAAAGTTTGACATTTTGGAGTAGAGAGTTAACTTTTTGATTGAGGCAAAATTTGAGAAAATGATCTGCATGAAACTTGTAGTTTCTGTTGAGAGCTTTCTGTCGCCATAAAGTTTGATATTTTTTGATATCGGGATTTAAAGTTATGATCTTTCGAAGTTAAGTGTATTTTACTTTGTGTTTGGAAAATGTTCATAGGGTAAGTTTGCGTATACTGTGCTTTGAGGCCAATCGCCGCACAGTTGCGGTTTGAATTGGAGTAAGTGGTCTACATGAAAGTTGTAGCTTATCTTTCAATCTTTCCAATGCTATAAAGTATGCAATTTTTGGATGTGGGAATTGGAAGATGTGAAATTTGAAAGTTTG
>JANZLX010000008.1:31668207-31691875 GCA_025531955.1 Erythroxylum orinocense | reverse complement strand
TGGGATGAGAACATGAGAGGGGGAGAGGAGCTTATAAAAGAAAGCCCTCTCCTCCCTATTTCAATGTACCAAAAAAAAAAACATAATTTCCCTTCATAGTGAAATTCTTCTCTCTCCGTGGTTTTTACCCTATTGGAGTTTTCCACGTAAATCTTTTGTGTCCTTTAATTTCTTTCTTATTACCTATATTTTCCAACATATTTTTCTACCTGCCGCAGTAATATCGATGCGTTATATCTCAATTTTCAAATGTGATCCGTAAATATAGAGAAATCGTTCTAATTGTTCACTCCTTTCCGATCACTTTCTAGGTGGTGAGCGTTGATATAAACTTGATAGTAATCGCGTGGTAGTAATGGAGTGATATGGCTAACTTTCTAAACATTAAAGTGGCCATCGGACTATTTACAGGAGATTGGTTTCTCATGATAGTTATAAATGTTAAGAACAATAAGACTCCTAGACTTGTCTGTACATGTGGTTATGCGTTGGGGTTTGAAGCAATATCAGCTGGCTATTTGATCCTCCAACTCGCATTACACATGCCAAACACGCCGAACTTCAGTTGCCAGCAATTAGGAATCCCGGCAGGAGAATAGTTAAAAAATAATTATAATAACTTCCTCAAAGCGGCTCCAGTTTTCAGAAGCAAAACCATAATGATTAGTTAAATCTTAAAAACAATGATTTTTTGAGCCAAATTCATTGGTTTTACGTGCTCTAGTCTGATGTAGCTGCCCCTTGATTAAGCTCTGCAAATCTCATACCAACACGCATGGAATGCTTCAAGAACTTCTCGGCACATCTTGTCACACAGGTTTCTTCTTGCTTCTGCAGAGATTTGCGTGAGAAGTTGTCCACGCAGTCATTAAAGCATCTCTCCACAAGTGAATTATACATCCTCAAACTGCAGGAACATATTAACATCACGCAAGATCAACTCACAATGTGAAAACTTAGCTATCGCACAGAGCACCAGCTCAGAAATTATTCCAAAGCATATGCTACCAATTCATTCAACTAGCAAAAGATGGATGCTGAGATTGATTTTTCTGATGCAGCTATTGTTGTGATTAACCTTTATTGTCTTTGACGACCCTTATACCCTAAGCAATTGACAGACAGTGAATGTTGTTCCCAAAACGTCCAAATACAACATAGTTGCTGCATTGTTTTTAAGGAGAACATTCTTCTGACTTCACATTAGCAGTGCCACAGTCAAACCAACCAAGTGACATTTTATCACCAGCGTAGGAAGTGAAGCAACACAAATAGAAGTGAGATAAAAGCAATATCGAAATCTTTATTCCAAACAATAAGTAAACATTTTTGCAGAAATTTCAAAAAAGAACTCAATGTGGAGAACTTCTTGCATTTGTTATGAATCAAGCAAAAAAAAATAGTATAAGAAAAACCTTCCAGAACCACTCAGCACATGGAAGAGTTGGTATGGGATGAATAATAGATAGTCAGAACAAACAAGGGTATCCGAACAAGGAAAATGCTTAGAACCCCCTGTATCAAACATATTATTTTCTCAAAGAACAATGCATGTCAATAAGATATTACCACTGCAAATGCTCTTTTTCTTGCTTTCTCATGACTACTCGCAAACAGCACATCTTTAGCCTTCCTAACAAGCGACACAACCGCGACCAGAACCAACAAAACTCACAAATCCCTGTTGAGCCAGTCTCATTGAAAGCCAGAAACAAGAGAAGAGCATGCATCCAGTGACTTCTCAAAATCAACAATCCTCATTTCTACATTTTCTTTCCAAAAAGAAAGATCCCCAAACACGTAAAGTCATAAGGAACGCCAAATATAAGGATCTTAGCACCAGCACCTCAAAGATTGCTATTTTAGAAACTTAAAGCCCACCCAAACTCTCCAGCACTAGGAATCAATACATTATCAAACATTGAAAATTCACCCACAAATATAAGCAACATTCCCTATAAGCCAAAGATATAAATCCAACACCTGTTGAAAGTAACAAATAGGAACAAAGATCTCATCGTTTAGTTCAAGTAAAGCAATAATAAGGAAAAGGGACAGACCTATCGCGCAACTGTAGTTGCTCGATCATGGTGGCCATTCGCATCTTATCTTCTTCAGGTAGACCATCCAATCCAGCTAGCATGCTCTTATCCATAGCTAACGTCTGTCTCAATCGAAATCACAACAGTGTTAACTAAATTTCACTTCTTCAATTTCAAATATATTCTTGCTTTTCCCGTATCAAATGTGAAGAAAAAAAATAGGGATTAGTGTTGGTGTCTCGCTTCCGGATATTTATAGCAAAGGTCAAAACCCTAGGGTTTACTGGCTCTTTTGCTTCTCCGGAACATGTAGAGGACTGCCTCGAGAATTTAGTTCAACCTTATCTTCAACTCGAGTTTTGGGCAATTAAATATATCTGAGTTTAGCCTTTATTTAGATCCTTACTTATACCAGAGGAAGGAAAAGAAATATTGAGAAGAAAAGAATGGAAGAGAAATGAGATTTACTTTCTCTTATTTATTTTTCTAATTTATCAAATGAAGGAATTGAATAGAAAAAAATTTTATAAGACCTTTATATCCTTGATTATAGAACTTGTTTATCTTTACTTGTTAGATTTAATAAAAATACAATGATAATTTACTTATATTAGGCTTATCTTATCTTGAATTTTCCCTCCTTTCTCACCAATTTGGTAGGAAATATATTTGGTCCAAAATTTTCTCCTATTCCTCTCTATTCTTTCCCTTTCTCTTTATTTATTTTTGTCCAAACAATATAAACCAAGAGAAATGCAATTTCCTTCCTTTCTTTTATCTTGTTTTCCTTCCATCCAAACAAAGACTTAGGTATGGACCCGAAGGTTAGCCCTATATTGTGAGTTTGAATTCCAGCGCAACAAACTGGGAATAGAACTACGGTGAATTCGTTATCACGATACGAAGGAGCACTATACTCAAGCAAATGCGTGATGGATTTAAATAATTTAATTCTGTCTTACTTTCAACTTGAGTTTTAGGTAGCAAAGTTTTTCTAAATATTTCCTTTATTTGTAATTTTTAAATCAAGATTTTAAGTGCATTGTTCCGGGATGTTTAGTTAAGAATATAATGATACTAATAAGAATCTATATTTACCAAACTATACATTCACTAAAACTTTAATTATTGACTATTATAAATTATTTTATTCTTCGAAATTAATTCCAAGTATAGTTAGTAATAGTAGTCTTTGAAGTTAAACTAAGATTAACATTTGTTTTTGGAAAATCTATAAATATTAATATCTATTTTCAAAATAAGTCTTTCCAATTATTAAATATATGTGTATACATTAACATAGAAAATTTTATTAACATTTAATAAAGAATAACAAAAAAGTCAATAAATCAAAAGTCAATACCAAAGTTACTAAAAATAGTGAGTCATTGAAAAACTTAAAAAATTTTGAAATTCAAAAGTATACTCTAACTTTTCATGCATGTTTATGATTTTACTTCCAAAATTACTCCTTCATTTCTCTCACATCTTGATTACACAAATTACACGTATTATATTTTCGAGGTACTTCAACATGCAATTAATAAGGGTATATCAAACTTTTCATTAACTTTCTTAATAAATATGCATCTCTCTAAAATAACTTTTATTTTAAATAGGAAGGAGTATAGAGTACTAATAACTTAATAAAAAATTAAGTTGGTTGAAATGAGGTTCTTGATATTTATTCATAATCTTAAAGAATCGACTAGGATGTTTTACATTACCATAAATCCATAGCTCCATATTCTCAATTTCTGTTCTGTTCTTACTTTCGGTTTCGGGACTTAAGCGTAAACCCAAAAGCAAGTTTGAATCTTAAGCAGGTAGAAGCCTTATTAAATGAGTAGTTCAGGCATTGCCTAGTTGGTGACATTTTCCATTGCTTAAGATAGTTAATGCTACTTTTAGTTAGGAGTTTATTAATGAAATATAATATTATTATATTGTTTCATATGAAAGCTTATAATGGAATAGAACAGGAAGAGATAATTCATATTACATTTCATTATATTCAAATCAGTAAAAATAAAAAACCTATAATTTAAAAAATTTAGGATAGAATGTAAAATAATAAATAACTTTACACTATATTACATTATAAACTCGTATTATATTATGAACTCTTCTATCTCTTTCAAACAATTTTCTAATATTATGCCCATTTACATTCTATTCTATTATAAATCTTTTTATTCTTTTCTATTTTATTTCATTCCATTAAAAACTTTAAGTCTAACTAAACATAACCTACCTAAGTAATTAGATCAATTCGCATTCATGAGATATGTGTATGTTTTCCTTTGCTTCTTATGGTTTCTGAGCCTGCCTTCGTTCACTCTAGGATTGGTCAGTTTTCTAAGAATCTTGGAAGACTATTCAATTATCTTCTTTTTTGATGGTTCCATACCCTTCATAATAGCTCTTTTTTCCCCTGTTCTCGTTCCTTCTTCCAGGACAGCACAAACTGGATATCTATCTATCTATCTATCTATCTATCTATATATATATATGTCACCACAAGGCCAACATCAGTGATGCTCGTTAGTTATAGAACAAGAACAATCTCCAAGCAAGACCACGATAGCCAGCTGTGGCAGAGAATTGATCCTCATTATCATTCTTTGGAAGCCAAACAATAATACCAAAAACCACTCTCCTCAGTCCTCTCCACCAGGAAAAGAAACGAAAAAGCATTAGCGTTAGCAGTGGGTAGGAAAACCGACAGAACAAAAATGTGGGAAGCGCAAGTGTCGGAGCATGTCCATGTGAATCATAGAACATGCTTTTATCCTTGCATATGCTATTACCTGAACAAATCTCATCTTCTTTCCCCTTTCTACTCACACCATCACCATCAAGTTTAGGAGTATCAAATACGTGCTGTATAGCACATTTGAGGAACCATTGCAGAATCAAGTTCGAAACTGCTCAACAAGTTTTATCAAACTATATGTCTCCGAGTCTGGCTTAGCACCATCCAAAACCATCCTTCTCAAAAGTTGCGGATTATAAATTTTGGCCTTCACATAGCCCCTTACTAAAGTATTATACACAAAAGTATATCTTGCATACTTTGCTCTCTTAAGTTCTTCAAAAAACTTCTCAGCATTACCGACATCACCTTTTTGTGCAAAACCTTCAACAATTGAAAGAGTGGTCTCCAGCCATGGGATTGAATTCCTTACTCTTTTGCTTGCTGTCATGTTTGCGCCTTTAGCTAGGGTCTTCAATGCTTCATCCACCAGCTCAGCTTTTAAACATCCTAAAGCAAGATTTCTGTAAGTGATTGCATTTGGTTTGCACCCATTGCTCTCCATTTCCCTAAAGATTCTAGTTGCTTTTTTTATAAGCCCATGATTGCAGTACACAGATAACATGGAATTAAACTGTTCTGTTGATTTAAAGCCTTTTGTTGACTTCATCTCTAGCCAGAGCTCTTCAGCTCGATTAATTTGCCCCATTCTGCCAAATGCTTCAATTGCAAGCAAGTAACTTTTATGCCGAACACGAGGGAGTTCCTGCACAATGCCCCATGTTACTTCTAGCTCCTTCCTCTTCCCCAAATATCCATACAATATAATCAGAATATCTAATGTTGACCAGTTACTTCCTGTGTGGGACTTCTCCACAGCCTCAACATACACTTCAGCAACACTATACAGTCTCGCCACTACGTGCGCAGTAGCTAGTATGCAGAAAGTTATTTCATTTGGCTCAACTTTCAATTGCTTCATTTTGCTAAATACTTCCATCAATCGATCAATATTGTGTTCATTTGCTTCAATTTTGATCAGGATGTTGTACGTAGAGACATGAGGAACCACCTTATCAGCCTTCATTTGGGCAAGAATCTTCGGGATCATTTTCCTGCTACTAGAGGTTGAATGGAGTATTATGAGGCGATTGAAAATTAAATATGATATGGGATGACCAAGTTCCCTCATTTTCTTCATATAGTCAAGTGAAAGCCTAATAGCACCTTTCTCCAAGCATGCAATTACAAGATTGTTGTACAGCAACTCATTCTGGAACTCGAGAGGGACACATCTGAAAAGCTTTTCCCCATGTGATATCCCATGAACTTTTATAGTGAACTCCAGTAGGTAAGAGTAGTCAAGCTCCTTCGGTCTGTAAGGTCTTTCCCTGATCACCCATTCCATTACCTGCGAAAGGACATACAATATGCACTTAAATGCATAAACATTATCCTGAAATAATTGCTTTTCTAAATAAACTAATGAAGACTACATCAATAATCAAAGAAACCATGAAAGAAACAAATATTACAAAACAGACACATTGAATATTTAATTTGTAAGAGAAAAGGTGACGAGAGTACACTTTTACCATGCTTCAACTTTTACTCATGAAAGAAGATACTCAAAACAATTAAATTATAGGCTCTTCACCATGTACATCCTCAAACATATTCTGTAAATAATTGAGCTATACATGGAAGATGAGTTAGTACTTATGTTTGAAAATACAACAACCTAAAATTCACAAATAAAGTTGCTTTATCATATCCTATTCACTCACCTAGGCATCCTAGTCATACTTCTCTGCTTGTCAATAATTTAAAGGAACAATAGCCACCATAACATTACTTTTACTCTCTAACATAACGACACTATAAGGAGGCTAACCTCAAGAGCACGTTTGTTCAAATTAAGCTTCCTCAACCTGTTAATGGTATGGAAAGTGTCACCTTGATGAATGGGATGCCCCTCGCCCATCCAGCTCTGAAAGGCAGACCCAACTGGTTCTCCTCTAGGAAGCTTCTCAATTATCAAAGACAAACACTTGAGTCCTTGTTCTTTTGCTTGGAGAATTTTGTTGACGAACTTGTCATTTTTCATGGTACAGAGAAACCTGGGGAAAAAAAAGGCAGTGGAAAGATAGTGAGGTGATTGAAACAACTTGATCAATTGCACGAGAGAATGTGGGTTGCTAAAGGCCTTAGCTCACTTTCTTTTTCGTTTTTCCCTGATACCTCTTACATCTAAAGCTATCTAAATATAAAGCAGAGTCAATCCACTAGGATTTGAGAATTTGACACATGGCAAATCTTTGAGAATGCAAACCCGACATGACAATAAGAGTTCAATATGTGAATGATTTCAACATCATAAATACATATTTAAAAATAAATTATCCTGCTACTTAATTAGACAATATCAAACTAAAAAGGAGCCATTTTCAAATAATTAGCCAAATAATCTTGCAAATAAAAAAAAACAAAGGCCCTATGGAAACAATAATAAGTAACCTTCAACGAATGTCAAGCTAAAGTTTTGAGGACCCATAATCATGCACTAAAGGTTCTAAGAACAAAGATAAAAAAGGAAATTATAAAATCTGAAGGTGAACCTTCTCCTCTGAAGATGAAGTTCAGTTTGAACAGCACCACTGATAAAGCCAAAACCTCCATTTCCTCTCCTGTTAATACACATACATCTAAATAAGAATCTATTCCAGCAATTTACAGCGGATACCAAAAGATTTTATACAAGCACATGATATCAGACCAAGTAAAGTATATATCTGAATTGAATCATGCAATATTCGAGTTAGCAGAATTTATGAAATTTTATAAAAAAAAGTCAAGCCAATCTCTTGGAAGACACCATGATGTAAGACAGGTAGAAAAGATCTGAACAACAGCATAAACTTCAAATTTGGGGCGCTGGAATCCAGGAAAAAGCAGTTAAGATGTATAAATTAGTAAGCAGAACAAAGAATCACTCAAATTCCAAAAAATCACTGCTATAGACTTTTAGAAATCACACCTAAGACTAAGACTCGCTCATAAGAAGAAAGTATCACACTTGCAACTAAAAACACACAATTCATAGAAGACAAGCACTCTCTACTTCCCCTCTCACAAATGACAATGTTTAACTTATTATAAAATTCTGCCAACTTAATCACCGCATAAGGAGTCTTTGAATTCTACTGAAACATGGAAAAAAATAATACCTAAACTAATGCTTATTCACCAGGATACTATTTCCCAAATCGCAAGCCTTAAAAGCATATGAATTCATAAACTAAAATATTTGAAAATACAATTAACAGGTACAAGTATAAGAGGGCGAGGTTCTAAAGTCTGGACTACCGATTACACTACAGTTTCAAGTTATTGCAACAATTACAGTTGATGAAGTAATAATTGAAGATATTGGGAAAATGCAACAATGGATCAGACTATAACCACAACATTACAACTGCAATTATGGTTGTAGTACTCAATTTTAAACCTGATAAGAGGGCATCAAAAGCTTTAGCTCCAAGATGCCAAAGGTAACATAAGTTATCCTTCCCAGGGCGCGCAAAATTAGGATTTTGGTTTAATTAAAAGGAAGGTGGAGTTAGCTTCCTATCTATCCGGTTTCAAATCATGATGGGTCCATGGGTTTAGGGATTTGTAAATATTATGTTTTTTTGATATACCAAAAGCAGAAAAGAGTATCCAAAGGTTATCTATTAATCATTAGCCATAACTTAGTATTCAGGCAACAAGAAGCTTACAATGGAGAGCTAACAACTTCAGCTCCTCTAAGTACAGTTGGCCCAAAAGTATTTGGTATTA
The DNA here is from genome assembly GCA_025531955.1 of Erythroxylum orinocense. Lineage (NCBI taxonomy): Eukaryota > Viridiplantae > Streptophyta > Magnoliopsida > Malpighiales > Erythroxylaceae > Erythroxylum > Erythroxylum orinocense. Next base: position 31,683,238 of record JANZLX010000008.1, on the reverse strand, counting down.
GTCTATTCTTCTTGTACATAGGAGCCACCAATTGAGCCTAGAAGAAAATTTTAATGCACCAAGAAAACAAAACACGAGCATATTTTATTTAAAAATGGTATCAAAATTCCGGAGAAGCTCGTGACTAATCTCAAATTTACCTGTAGCTTTGCCTCCTTTGTATGAGCAAGTGCGTTGAAGATCTCTACCATGAGTCCCACACTGTCCAATACCAGTTTAATGAGACGCGCCTCCAAATGACGTTGAACTGAATTCACAAGCACAAAATCCATTTCCTCCTCTTCCTGTTTAAATTACAAGCAACTGTTCTTGAAGGAAGTTAGGGTTTCGAAACGGGACACAGGCAGCATTGACGATTTCTGTAGTCTAATTTTATGATAGCTGATAATGCAGGAAAGAGAAGGAACAAGGCTACTACTACTTCTATCGCGGAACAAAACAGGATTTGTCGGGCTAATTGCAGATGTACTTTTGTTTCTATTTTTATTTTTTGGTTGTGGTTTTTAATTTCTGTTTCTTATTTATATTTTCAGTTTTTTTTCTTAAAAAACGATAGTTTGTAATTGGTTGAGATTTTTAATAAAAAATTGAAAATATTATTATTATTATTATTAATTTTATTTATTTATTAATTATTATTATTATTAAATTTTTAATAAGTTATTCTTATTATTATTAATTTTAATAAGTTATTATTAATTTTATTAATTATTATTATTATTATTAAGTTATTCTTATTATTATTAATTTTATTTATTTATTTATTATTATTATTTTTTTAATTTTTAATTTTTAATAAGTTATTGTTATTATTATTAATTTTTATTAATTTATTCTTCTTCTTATTATTATTAATTTTTTATTATTAGTAGTAGTATTAGTAGTAATTTTATTATTATTATCATTATTAATTTTTAATAAGTTATTCTTATTATTAATAATAATAATTTTTATTAATTATTTTTATTATTATTATTTATTGTTATAGATTTTCTACTTACTATTTTTAATATTATTAATTTTACTATACCAAATTAATTATCTTATTATTATTATTATTATTATAAATTTTGTAATTTTATTATTATTATTATTAATCGAGATAGAAAGTAGGAATATGTTGGTTTTCTGTCAAAGAAAACATCTTGTCAAAATTCAGAGAAACGATGTTTTTTGGTTTCTGTAAAACCATTGTGGTTTTTTATTTTCAGAAACAAAAAATCGCAACAGAATAAGTCAAACACATTTTACTTACCTATTTTTCATTTTTACAAAAACGACAACAAAAAAAAGAAAAAAAAAGAAAGAAACAGCCCCTAAGCCTTTTATTTCTAGATCTCATGACTCAGGTCCAATGTTTACTACCATCACTTTAATTTGGTTCAGTAAGAAAAAAAAGACTATTTTAAAACTATTTATAAAATATATGTAGACATGCTCTCTTTTTTTTTTTTTTGATAAATCACTTATAAGATTAGTATAAGAAAAATATATGTACATGGCTAGAGAGAGTTTAGTAACTCATCTCAATCCTATCAAGGCTTCCCCTATACAAGAGTTCCCTGAAAAAAGGCTTCACAGATGGCAAAATACACTAATAACCTGACAGATGATAAGATTCATGTGGATCCTAGTAACCTAAGAAAACATACATCAAATGGAAAATTTGGCAATGGCAATGTGCAGCAAGAGTCAATTTTGCAGTTCTTCGTAAGCGGTCTCTAATTGCTTCAGAGAACTACTAGCAGAATTCTCAGCTGGAAGTACCTGGTCTCTCATTCATCCATTAAAGTTTGTTGCATGTCCTGGATTGTGCCTACCATTTTTGTGGGAAACTGGGCCATGTGTGCTTTGGTGGTTGGAAAGGGGCATCCCCTTCTGGGTCATCCCTATCCATTGAGTTGCACCTGCATTCTTCTGGTCTACCTTTAGCTTATGGCTAGTACTGATTCCCTTCCGAGTGCATAAATGTTGAGGTTTGAAAATTGCTCTTGATGGAACATGGTGAGTTGATGTTCAACTTTTCTTTGCTTCTCTGAGTATGGTTGGTGAGCTTCGGGGTGAGCAGCTTCTGCCATCATTCTCCAAAATTTTCTTATGTTTCCCTGAAATAGAAACTTCATAAAGGTTGTTAGTGATTAAAAAGAAAATTCTCCTACCTTTACCTTCCCTCGGTGTTTGCTCTGAGATGCTCCTGGACAAGGGTGATCACTCTAGCTTTCAATCCATCTACCTCCAAAGCTTCATCTTTGAAAGTTCTGGCATTTATTTCTTTCCAAAGATAGTATACTGCAACTGAAAGAATGATTGGGAGGACAGTAGGATTAATGGTTATGAGATTTTGGAGATGGTTCAGCCAAGATGGGATGGTATAGTGAAAGTTTCGCTAAAACATGAGGTTTAGGAAATTCCAATTGTACGTACTCTTTCCCTACCAGGTAGAGAGGTTGTTTTTTTATATAACCATATATAATATAAAATAATGATAGTAAAAAATATAAATAAATCCTTATAAATCAAAACATAAAAATATATAATGCACTATATAATATAGAAAAATAGAACATGGTAATGATTAACAACAAATAAGTAAATAAATATACCAATTAGAGAAAAGACAAGCTCAAAGAAAAGACAAGCTCAAAGAAAAGACAAGTAGTAGAATAAATTAAACAAATCATTATAAGAATATAAAGAAAGTAATTAGACTAAGTAAGAAGCTGCTTAGGCTAGAAAACTAAAAGCGAAGTACCACGTAATCAAAAAATAAGGCTAATTATAAAATGAAAGACTCGAAGAAAAATGTTTAAAATATTTAAGAGAACGAGAAAGACATCCTTAAGTGAGATCTTTTATTTATATCCTAATATGTCAAAATTTTCTATTATTGGTCATGTTTTCCGAAAGTTCCAACAGAGCTTTATTGTTTTTGATCATTTCCCCTCAGTTCTTTTTAGTCTTTCCTTTTTCCCTCTTAGTCTTTAAATACTATTTTCTCAGATCTTCTCACTGGAGTATCAGGGGGCCTCTCTTTAACATGTCTGAATCACTTAAGTCTTGTCTCTGTTAATTTATCATTAATATTATTACCTTTAGTTTGTCTCTTGCTAATATATTGTTAACTTTATCTCTTCTAATAAGATTACACATTCAATAGAGCATTCTCATCTCCGCCACCATTAACTTACAACTATGAACTTGTTTAATGGGCTAACACTCAGTCCCATAAAGCATAGTCAGCCTAATTGTTAAACAATATATTTTACCTTTGAGCTTAAACGGTACCATCTTGTCATATAAAACTCTCAATGCACTTTTCTATTTAAGACACCTTGATTTGATACGATGGACTATATCTTCATCGATCTCTCCATTACTATAGATAATAGATCTAGGTATTTAAAACACTTTTTTTATGGTACAACTTTTGAATCAATTTTAAAACACTATTTTTGCAGTGTAACTTCAGAAGCCACCTCAATAAGAATACTTATTCTTATTTTTCTTGTCAGTGGACCATTTTGATCGTGGATTTCTATCTTACAAACATCAAACTTTAATTGGTTGGTAGTTTTCCCAAGAGTTGGTTGTCTTTTTAAGTATTTAATTCTTCCTAAAAGCACTAGGTCTAGCAATCTTAATGGTTTTATAGTCTTATTTACTTTTTGTTTGCATTTATGGTTTTATAGTTATTCTTGAATTATTTGATCTTAATGGTTGATAAACAAAAGAGCTTGGTTGTGTTGATGTCTAAAATCATATAGTATAAGTTGATCGATCTTAATTATCTATATTATTATAAGACCAATTGAATTTACCTAAGGTACATTCCTAAGGACCATCGCCTTATTGATAAGATTGGTAATGGGTCAGGTCAAGCTTAAGGCTCATAACTTGAACTCAACTTGATAATAATTATTCGAGCCCAAGATATATAGCCCGAGTTTGATCAAGCTTCAAAGCAAAGGCCCAAGCCCTAGCCTATTCAAAGTAATCCTTTTTTAATTTTTACATTATTTTATTTTATTTTATTTAAAAATTAAATATTTTAATAAAAGATTTCATCTAAAATTTAAATAATTGAAATTATGGATAAAATATACCACAAATATTATGTATTTTTAAATAACTTATAAATAATATGAACATTATCAGACTATCACTAATTATTTTAATATTAATGAACCTCTCCATATAAATTTAATGCATTGTATTAATTAATAATTAATTAAATACGTTTGCTAAAAGAAAAAAGATTGTTCAAAAATTTTGCAAGATACTTTGTTATCTTAAGACTCATTTTCATTAAAAAATTAATATATATCATTTTATATAAAAAGTATTTTTTTAACTTATTCATTTTTCTATAAAGAGCTACCTAATATTATAGGCCTTAATTTCAATTTTAAAATATAGTCTTGAATCTTTTAAATTTCTCCTTTTTTTTTTCAAATTATCTTAACCTTAATAAGGAATAGTATTCATTTCATTTCTTTATTAAATTATTATTGCTAAGTCAAATGTCTTGCTTCCAACAAAAATAATAATCTATTTTGTTTAGTTTTTTTAAATTAATGTTAGTTTAAAATATTATATTTTTAATCAATTTTTGGTTATCTAAGTTTAATAATAAAATAGTTATTAGTCCATTCAAAACATAAAAGAATAATATAAATTTATGAGTCTACCTATGCAACGAGTATTATAGTACTACTACCAAAATCATGTTAAACAAGTAGGCGCCATAATACTATTATTATCCAAATAAAAAAAGATACAAAAAACATCAATTATAGTTGGAGACTGAAGTTCAACCAAAGGATAAAGATAACAATATGGAATTTCTGTGTTAACATACCTAATGATATAACTAAAGATTTAAATTTTCAATTATAAAAATCTAAAGAAATCAATGGAAAGAATAGTAAATCAAGAAGTAAAAAATTAAAGAAAACAAAACCATGGTATAGAAAAGTGTCTAGCTAATCATTAAAATCAAGATCGTCAATAGTTCACACTGTTTCAACTACATATCAGAATATTATTATGTAAATTATACCAAATTATGAAATAATTATATTAAATGAATACTCAAAACATGATAATTAATAACTAAATATACCTTTATCATCGAATATTTGTTCAAAAAAAATTTTAGTTAGAAGATCGATATCCATACTCGTATCTATATAAAAAAGATAATATAATATAATATAATATTTTTAAAATTATTAAGGTAAATAAAACTAATATATCATCAAGAATAGAGTTAATCCTGAACATCTTCATCATCTAACTAACTTCGGGCATATATAAAGGCTTCTACAATATTAGGATGAAGCTGAGCATAACAGGGTCTAACTATCTGAACATTAGTCCTAAAAGCAGACCTTGAAGCAACAATAGATACTGGAATTGCTAAGAGATCTTGTGCAATTGTTTGCATGATCAAAAAAGTACTTCCTTTGTCTTCTATCATATCAATATAGCGAATTGCACATTTTTAACTTCAGTCAAAGCGTTTATCTGAAAATTGTTGTCCAACTCTTACATCCTAGCCCTTTTTTTTCCTTTGATGAATCATGGGAATTTAGGACTCACACTAGGTTTATGAATGACAGATGATGATGAAGCTAATATTGAACTACTATAATCCTAATCTTTGTACAATCTTAGTTGATAATCCTTAAATAAATTATATTATCATAATTGTTTAATGATATCAATATGTTCTTAAGCCTGATCACCATACAACTTTTGATAACAAAAATATAGCCCCCTCCATCTTATATCTTTAGTCCAATATAGAAATGACCTTTACAATTTATCCTATCATATCCCAATAAAAATTGAGTTTCTCCATCATTTAAATCACCTCATTATAATAAAATATCCAACCAGATAAAGCTTGCTCTATCTTACATTTATAACTAAAGTCAATATTCAAAATTAGATATTTTGTTCCTAGAAACAACTCAATAATATTATAAAATATCTCCCACTTAGAAACTTAATAATATTATAAAATGTCTCCCACTATGTTATATATTATTGAGTTGTTTCTAGGAACAAGTACAAAGTGCTTTAGTCAACTCTCATTGCTCTTCTATCAACAGGCAAGTATATTAAGAATCTTTGTCTCATCCTTCTAAATACTATCTCTAAAATGTTGAATGAATTCCATCTAGTCACACAATCTAAAACTAACTACTTTGTGCATATAATATGTAGTTATTGTGTAGTTTTTTTTTAATTTTCCAATATTTTGAGTGTTGCACTCTAATACACTATACTACTTTGGATTAACTATACTGCTTCCTTTGTTACCTCTAATCCATCCTTCACAACCAGATTTATAATATGCACAAAATAACAGATATAAAAGAACCTTCCTCAATTAATAAACTTCCAATCTGCAACTTGTTTTTCAATTTCTCTATAATCATGTCATTTGTTCTACAGTTATATAAAGGATTGGAGCTTGGTTTTGATATTCCAATCCATTTAGTAATCCATAGTCATGGTAAATATTTGTAACACCGACATATAAATAAAGTTGCCATTTAAAAATACCAAAAAATATCAATTATAAAATAATTAATAAATAAATATTAACATTACTAATGAGTATAAATATATAATTTACCTTAGTAGTTAACTGCATAAAGTCTAGCTATTGCTAATATTGTATGCCATCACCACTATGTAATCTTTTTTTGGTTGTTAACCGTCCATATATCTAATGTGATGGCTACCCATCCTTGAATACTCGATATTGTCTTTAATATTTCTTTCTTTTAATTGTTGTAAATCTTGAAAATGTCATTCTTTATAATATTTTGGGTTGGGAACTTGAAGGTTAGCTGAATAGAGGTGAGCAACATCTTGAAGTTTTTGCTATCAATAATATAAAGTGGTTATTTATAACCAATGATCATTTTACCTATCATAAACTTTGATTTTTTGTTGTAATAACTTATGGTAGTCATTTCATTGTTTTCTCTTATTAGGTAAGAGGTAAAAAATTATTTAACCTTCTAATACCATCTTCTTTCTATTGCACGAATCTACGAGTCTCTTTGAATGAGAGATTCCACCTTTAGAATTCTCAATTAACATCTTGTAATAATACTTACATTCGACCTTTTCAACTCCATCCCTTTGAAATAGTTTTATTGAGGTGATTCCAAACATCACTACTTAACAAAACTATTCCTTCAGCTTAAACCATTTCTTCATTTGGTACTAGATTAAAACCCTTTATTGGTATACTATCTAATACTAGTTAGAACTCCTTATTGAAAGAATATGTTCATTCATTTGAAACAATCAACATAATAAGTTATTTATGAACATTTACATATATACATACTCTTTAATGAACATTTAACATAAAAAAGACAATAAAATCTAAAAGGTTGTTAACATGATTAACATATAAAACACAATAAAGAATAAATTATATTTCGTACCTTATTTCAAAACTTGATCATTTTTTTGTTGTTTTCCTTAAATTATTTATGAAATTGACTTATCTCAACCATTGTAGTCACACAAGTATCTGACCTATAAAAATATCCACATAATATGTTGAGAGAACTCTACAATTATTACAAAGAAGGTTAGACAAAAAGTGTTAGCTCTCTTGGAGCCTAAACTTATTTATAATAGGTTTTAGATATTTTAGTCATTTAATTGAAATTAAATTCTAATTTTAATTAAACATTAATTAATAATTAATTCTAATTAAATACCAATTATGCCTAAATAAGATTCAGTAACTTGTATTGATCCTTATTTATTAAACTATAAAGTTTTTCAGAATTTACAATCAAGTCTAACTTGATTAAAAGGCCTTTTCTCTTATCAACTGTTCATTATGTGTGACCTATTTGGTTATTAAATATGTTGAAAATAGCAACAAATTATAATCCTAAATTATATTTAAGTTAGATAAATTAAACTCCTTTAATTTATCTTTAATTCTCTAATTAAAAAAATTTATAGTCATAGATCAAGATTGACATCCAACAACATATCATAACTGCTCAAATATTTAAGAATGTCAAAGTGGTTTTGACTAACATTTTATTACATTAATTTTTTTGTATAATTCTAACCTTTCATCATATAGTATTCTGATTAGGCATAGAGTATGAAATTAATATCTATACTATTTGATTCTAATCATGTTAGTTCTATATCATTAGCAATTTATTTAATTAATGATACCTGAGAATTGTTTTCAAAGTATCATTTCACCTTGGCTTAGAATTTCCTAAATTAATACTAATTAAGAATAATGGAACATTCTCCCTAATCACTTTAGGGTGATGAATCATATATTGATAACTCAACTACCTGTATAAAGTTCATAATATATTCAGTAACTATCGACTGAGCTACCATTGACTAAATTAGGTCATAAGTAGTATCAAAACATAACAATTTGTATATGAGATACTTTGATGATCTCAAATCAAATGATCACCTATACAATCACCACAATGAGAATTTCCATAGTCATATAAGTAATGTTCCAAATTGATTTTTCATATAGGGTCAGTTTGGTGAATTTGTTCTTTTATAAGCACCCACACATTGTGTAAATATCTCTATACTTTAGTCTATGAGATTGACTACTTCTTTCATAAGGAAAAATATAATATATGCTAGTGTTTTTTTACAATTTATTAATGTTTAGTTTAAATAGAACAATGACTAGAAACAATTTAAAGATAATACAAAAATATTATATGAATCTCATAATTATGATCTCATTTTAATTTCATCTATAATGTACATATTTAGATCATATAGATCTAAATATGTATGAAATAAAGAATGTCTTTAAATAGTTACTTCACTAAACTATCACCAATTGATTGGTTGTATGATATAAGTCAACAAATTCCTGTAAATAAAGGTCGTCACATTCTTTTGGTCTATAGAGTCTTTCCTTGATTACCGGTTCCATTACTTATAAAAAGTTTTATAATATTCACTTCAAAGTGTGACTGTGCTTAAGATTATTAAAAAAAAGAGGTTAAAATGTGTAACATAACAAGAGCTAATTGGTTTTCTAAATGAACTAATAAAGACTACATCAGTAATCATGAACAAACCAAATATTACAAATTAAAAATAATGATTATTCATTTTTTAAGAAAAATGGTAACGAGAATACACTATTACGATGTTTCAATTTTTACTCATGAAAGAAGATACTCAAAACAATTAACTTGTAGGCTTTTAACCATGTACTTCATCAAATGTGTTCTAAATAATTGAGTTATACATAGAAGATGAGTTAGTATTTAAGTTTTAAAATACAATCACCTTACATTCACTTTTGAAAGAAAAAGATATTTGATGAAGAATGTTAAGTAATTTAAATTGCATATATTTTGGACTTAATTTTGATTGATGTGTTGAAATTATTATCCGAAATTAATGGAATTGTTTTATAATTGTTCACAGATGGTTTTCAACACTCTAAGGATGAAAAAGGATCAAAAATAGGCAAAAGAAAGAAAGAAAATTGAAAATCCCCAATCTGGATGAAATTCAAAGATTAGGTGTGGGCACGCTTAAGGATGGAATCTTAAATCTGTAGATTTTTTAGAATTCGTTTTCAATTAAAACACAGCCATCCAAGATCTTTTGGCCCTCTTTTCAAGAAGTCTTCTACCGAAATTGAAATACCACCTAATCTAGATGAAATCAAATCAAGATAATGGAGAGATTCAATTCAATGAGGGAGCTTATGGTGATTGCCGTACATATATGGTGTTAGGGCTAGAAAGAGGGATATGTATTCTCCTTGACTACCACACCTCAACTTTCTTATTTTCTGCACTTTTTCAGTAGTATAATCGTAGGTTTTAGGTTAGGTTTAGAATAGGGATTAGGATCTTTTTAGGGGTTGCACTTTCTGTTCTTTTCTTGTCCACGTTTCTGCACTTTTCTTGTCCACGTTTTTGCACTTCTTAGATAGGATTTATGTAGCTTTCTTGGAAAGAACCAGATTTGGAGACATATGGCTTTGTTATTTTCTTTGATTTCAATTCAAGTATGAGTAGTTAATTTTCTTATCTTGGTTAAGGGATCCATGTTACATGTTATTATGGTGAGATTTTCTGGATATTTTTCATGTTGTTAATAAGCATTGGATATTTTCGGATCTGTCTTTTTAATTGGATTTGTTGGTTTCTAGGAGCGCTACTAGAGATTAATTGATTCAACCGCTAGATTAACGAAATATGATGTTCAGTTTCGGTAATCATAAGTAGCAATTAGGATTAACCTCTCTACGTTAGAGTTGAAAAATTTTAAGAAGATATTCGATTGATTGATTGCATGTCGTACATGTTTATCACTTGTTATTGGTTCTTGATTCTTAATGCTATTATTTAATTTACCTATGATCGTATCTAGGTTATTGTTTAATAAGATTGATAGAATACATGTTTCTAGTCATTATACTTAAGAGAGATTTCTCCCCAATGAATGTTTATTAATAATTGCAATTTTATGTCGAGGATCCATAATAGCATGGCAACATCAGTAACCGAAACCAAGGTATTTTTCCTATTGATTTTTCAGATTTAATTATTGCTTTCGATTTATGATTTTTCCCTTTTATTCTATACAATTTTCGTGACAAAACCCCCCTTCTATTTTCGTTATTTGTCCCGTTTGAACTAGCTAACCTTTACTATTAAAAATTTCTCGTAGGAACGATATCCGCTTACCACTACTACATTAATTTGTTTTAACGGAAGTGATTTCTTTTATATTTAGTTGTAGTCGACAGTATCACCAAAAAGACTCATTAAGTAATTAGGCATAGCGTGAAAAATAGTTTTCAACAACATTTCTTTCCTTGCTCGAGATAATGTCTTGTGCTCCCAAGAGTTCAATTTTTTCCATAACCGATATTTAGACCTCCCTCTTGTTGCGACCTATATGAGATGTCAAACCCAAATAAGTACCTAGGGTATCCTTCTCCGGAATTTGTAGCACAAAACAAACTTGAGACCGAACTTGATGAGTGGTATTTGCACTAAAAGTGATGGAAGATTTATTGAGATTAATTTGATGGTCAGATTCATCCTCATCCATCTTCAAAACCTGGTTCAGACTTGTTGCTTCATCAACATTTGCCTTGAGGAAAACCAAACTGTTGTCAACAAAAAATAGATGAGAAAGCAAATGTCCATTTCTAGAAACCCGAAAACCACTCAAACTACCAACCTGAACCGCATCATTCACAAACCTAGAGAGACCTTTTACGCAAATAACAAAAAAATATGGAGACAAAGGATCTCTCTGAAGGAGACCCCTAGTCGGAAGGATAAGCCAATCTTTTTATCATTTTGTAGAATCCAGTATTTGATCGAAACCAGGCTCAACATTATAAGAGCAACCCAATCATTTGAGTACCTAAATTTAAGAAGCGTTCGCTGCAAAAACGACCACTTCATACGATCGTAGGCCTTGCTTATGTCCAGCTTAATAGCAGTTGCAAAATCTTTACCTCTAATACGCCTATGGAAAGCATGCATAGCCTAAAAGCTACAATATAATTATCCTGTATATTCCGTCCTACCACAAAGGCACTTTGGCTCTCAGAGATAATTAGAGGCAGCACAGATTTCAAATGATTGGCAAGCATCTTTGTCACAATCTTCAGGAGCATGTTGCACAAGACAATTGGCCTTAAATCAACCATAATTGTAGGAGCTTGCTTCTTTGGAATCAAGACCACCCCTGTTTCATTCAAATATTCCGGAATATGTCGTTGCCAAATAATTGAAATGCAAGTACTAGCAATATCATTGCCAATCAAACCCCAAAACCCTTGATAGAATCCCAGGTTGAAACCATCTAAACCTTGAGCTTTGTCTACTTTCATATTAAAAACAGCCTCACGCACATCATCAATAGTATATGGAGCAAGAAGAAAATCATTCTGCTCCCTTGAGATCAAAGACAAAATCATATTCGAACAAAAATGGAAATACGATTCTGTGAGGTGAAAATAGAAGTGAAGTAACGTACCATTAAATCCTGGAGGCCTGTGTCCCAGTTGCACTAATTACCATTCTCATCAAGCGGTGAATCAATCTTATTTTTCTGTTGATAAATAGTAGCTCTCTTGTGGAAAAAGCAGGTGTTTGCATCCCCTTCCTGAAGCCAGAAATCTTTTGCTCGTTGCTTTCAAAAAATCTCCCGTTGTAGGAGAATTTCTTGATACTGATTCTGAGCTTCTACAAAACGATTCACATCCGCTAACCTTTTGTTGCCCCTAGTTGAAACCATAATTGCTGAATAGTTAGCCAAGTCTCTCTTCTGATGGTTCCGAAGCTCCTTACCCCTTACAGACAATAGAGCATTGCAACGAGTAAGACGCTCCGAAATATTCATACCTATCGTTTCAACCGAATAGGTAGTAAACAATTCCCGACAACCCACTTCTCTGTTCCAACCATTCTCAAACCAAAAACTGCGAACATGTGTTCTTGGCAAATAACAACGAACCTGTAAAATTAATGGCAGGTGGTCGGAGGAAAAATTGTCTAGAACTACAGCACACGCTTGTGGAAATTTCAATCTCCATGAATTCGAGACTAAAATGTGATCCAATTTTGCTTCTATCAGGTTCCCACTTGCTCTACCATGTTCCTAGGTGAACGGATATCCAGACATTGGGAAATCATAAAGTTCAACATCAAAAACTACATTTTAGAAACCCTATATTAAACGTTTAGGTTGAGTTCGTCCACCTCTGTTTCTGAAGCCGCTAATATGTCATTAAAATCCCCTAAACAGACCCAAGGAAGGTTGCTATGTGACGCTAACATACGAAGCAATTGTCAGGATCGTGAACGCCTGCTTCTATCAGGTTCACCATAGAAACCAGTTATTCGCCAAGAGCCAAGTTGATCCAATTGAATTCCACATCGATGTACCTGTCAGAAGAGCTAATTAAATTAACTGACAAACATCCCTTTCAAAGGAAGGCTAAACCACCACTATGAACAACATGGTCAACACTTGAAAAACCATCATACCGCAACAAATATTTTATTTCATCTACTTTTTTGGAGTTACAAAGAGTTTCGATAAAAAAAATTGTGGCTTTTTATTTCTAACGATCTCCTTTAAATTACTTACTGCTCATGGGTTGCCAAGCCCATGACAGTTCCAGCTAATGATACTTATTCTTCATGGCGGGATTGTGAACCAATACCCGCCAATAACTCGTGTTTTGAATTCGAAGTGTTGCCTGTCTCAACATGCTGCTCTTCAACTGGGGTGGTCATAAACAGCTCAAAGCCCATCTGCCTACGTTTTGAATCAACAATAACAATACTGTCGAACTCATGTTTTGAATCCGATGTGCTGCCTGTCTCCACATGTTGATCTTCAACTGGGGTAGTCATAAACAGCTCAGAGCCCATTTGCCTACGCTTTGGATCAACAATAACAATACCGTCGCTTGAATTATTGCTCGAAACCCTGCCGTTAACAGTATTGTCAACCTCCTTAATCCCCATATTGTCAACAACAACAACTTCTCTAAAACTCTTTACGAAAAGGCCCATGACTACTGTAACATCCCACCCTTAATTGAAGGGGTAAAATGGTAAATTGGCATAGGATGAGCTAGATTGAGATTTCATAGGATTGATCATGCATAATAGGATTGGTACACAGTCACCATTGTGCACAAGAAATTTCTGTTCATGCATACATGAAATTCCCGGTTTGCGTGCCTAATGTAATTTTATTGGGATTAATATGGTTAATGGATTTGAAAAATTATTCTGAGTACGCCATAAATTGTTTTCTATTTTAAGGGATTTTTGGAAATTTTTCTAGATTTTTCCGGGGAAAATTTTCGGACCGAAAAAAAAAATCGCCAATTGGCGAACCGGTTGAATTTCTACTGTTATTTGATCTTAAACTCTTGCATATTTGGTGGGACCCTAAATTAGACCCTTAAATCTTGTAATAACCGAAAATTTTGGGTAGAGAAGTTAGATAATTATTGATTAAATGGATTAAAGTATAAGAGTTGAAATCTTTGACTTTTCTTTTCTCATAGAACCAATCATCTCTTGCCACCATGCCTAGTGTTCCTCTCCCACGGTTTTGTGTGGATAAAAGATGGAAAAAGTTGAACTTGCATGATTATTTGAGTGTCATCCGAAACTTCTAGCTAAAGGTGGAAAAGAAGAGTTAGTTTTTGCTCTCCTCCTTCTCTCATCCGTAGATGCCTTTTATTCTTCTTTGGTGATTCTTTTCATCTTGCTTAGTGCTTACACATCACAACCTCACCTAGCCTTTCTTAAAGTGAAGATCATATGAGGTTGGAGGCAAGTAGAAGAGAAATTAGGAAGAAGTGATAACTTGTTGGAAGAGTGGAATCATTGAAAAGCTTGATGAGGTAAGGTTTGAGGTTAAGCTTTCCTTATGCAATTCATAAATCATGGTTATTAGAAGCATGTAATGGGAACTATGGTACAATTATGAAGCTTATGGATGCATTAAATTGATGTTTATTATTGTTAGACTTGATGGGTATAAGGTTGGGGTTAACTATGAATTGAAAGTAGTAGGATAGAAGTGGTGATGGCTTGATTTTGAATTGAACATGGATGACTAATCTAGCATATGAATTGAGAAATTAAGTGCTTCAATTTGTAAGTATTAGCCCTAGTATATGTATGAATGTGGTAAGACCTAATTTGTGTTTATTTGGATGTCTAATGATGTGTTAATGGCATTGGAAATGATAGAAACTTAGGTTGGATCAAATCTGGAAAATTAGGGTTTTAACCAATTTTACTGTTTTGATCATAACTAATTGTATAGGACTGAAAATTAGGTAAGGTTTGTGGCCACTTAAAATTTGGGATGTTAGCTACATTTTTGTGTGAAATAGTCATTGTCCAATTTTAGCTTTAAGATGGTGAAATTTCGTATGGAAAGTTACTGCTCCTACCTGGAATGAACAGTATCC